>PVJD01004564.1:0-133678 GCA_004026545.1 Mormoops blainvillei
CTACTCTTCCAAACAATATCATTATTCTTTTAAAGGTCTAAAACAGGTTAAAATATTATATATATCATGATTCCATGACTATAATTATTTTATATTAGTATTTTTTAATTTTCTAAACAAAAACCTCCTTTTCCAAAAGTTGCATTTTTTAGGTTCTGGAATAACATAAACTAAGGTTACAAAAGGCTACTCGAGTAGCAGAATGTTAGGAGATTTGAGGTTGTTTCCGGACCATTCACACCAATGAAACCAAGAAATCTTTCCATCAATACTTATTTCAGGGGTTTCACAAGGATATCCCCAAATCCAAAATTACAATCCCTGCTCATCTCCTCCCTCCAATTCTATCTCCTCTTTCTGGGGTGGAGGCGGTTGTTTGTCTACTGGTATCCATTTCTTCCGCGACAGTAGATTTTAGCTGGGCACCAGGTTTCTCAGAATAAGGCAAACTTTCTGGTCTTCCTTGGTAGCTAGGTGTAACATATGACTCAGTTGGGCCAATAATATAAAAAGGAGGCCACTTTCAGGAGCCTTCCTTTTGTTCTGTTGATCTAAAACCTCTGCTCTTTTCTTCTTCTTAGCCTCTTCCTGTATCTTACTGCCTCGTGTGTAGGTGTCACCTTTGCAGATCAAAAGGATGAGGCTTCTACTTCTGGGAAGACAAAGTGGGGTCTGGGATGAGAAATCCGAGCACGTTTTGTGGCTGAGCTTCCTTCCTCTCTGGGCTCCATGCTCCCAGCAGGCTTCCGTCCTTGGTAACCCTTGCCTAACGCTGTAACTAGGTGCATCTAGCGTTTGTGTTGGAATCAGGCAACTAGTAAGTTGCGACGCTGCCTTCTCCCGTTGTCTTGAGAGGTCTGATCTCATCTTTTACTGTTCCGAACAATCCGCGACAAGACTCCTCAATAACCCATTTAAATTTCTCAGCTGAACGGATAGACTCGATAACAGAAATATCTGTTCCCTTCCTTTTTCATCAAAACTTCGCTTATAGTTTTAAGACCAAAATTAATAATGCAAGTGGAAATGTGACACTAGTCCTTCCACGACCCCATGTAGGTTCATTTTTAAATAAAATTTTGGCTTAAGACTTTATTCCATCAAGTGCGCATTAAAAATCAATTTGTTAAGTGTCTCCAAAAACCATGTTGAATTTTTAATTGATATTTCATTAAATTTATTCTAATTCAAAGAGAATCCATCACTGCTCTACAGTAAAAAGTAAAAAAACAAACAAACAAAAAACAAAAAACAAAAAAACCCCTTTCTTCCAAGGGAATATTTCCATGTACTTATATACAAATTTTCTTCTCTGTTGGCAGGTACAGAGTCCACACATATCTACTTAAGTTAATCCCTGGATAGTTTTATAAATTTTGTTACTATTCAAATACCAATTTATTATTTGGTATTTTGATCTTAACATGTGATAAAACTGAGCATTTAAAGCAAAAAGATTGATTGGATTATAATCATTTAAAAAAAATTACTACTACCAGAAGTGAAAATTGCACTGTAAACTTTCCAGTAATTTTGTGTATGACAAAATTTTTATGTCGTGAAGTTTTATTTAATACGTATTTTTGAAGGCTTTGCCTCATTTTGATAGTAGTTCACTTCTTTGCATAAGGTACTGATCCAATACCTTGACATTTTCATTCCTCTTTTATAAAATTGGAAGACTCATGAGAGAAAAAGAATTCTCATGAGTATTTAGTTCATCCTTCTCATTTTATGAAGCAGGCTAAGAAAGAAAACATGCCTGGGCCAAGATCAGCCAGTTTATTGTTATTTTTAATGGACAATTCAAGCAGGTACAGTTAGAATGGACATAAAAGAGAGGTGGTTTATCATCCACAAAACATAGGTTTGCATCTTGGGCTGCCCATATAAAAACTAAGTAATCGCCTCTCTGCACCTCAGTAGCCTAATCTGTAAAAACTGTGGACCATAACATCCAACCTGTTTATTTAATCCTCAGGCTGTCCTGAGGATTACATAACAAAGTGCATTAAAAATAGATCACCACTGAGCAGTTGATACTGTGCTTCAAAAGTGATCTGTCCCATCTACATCTGAGGACACAAGAGCGTCTGTCAACAGACACGAAAGGGAACTCTCCACAAAGCAAAAGTGATTACGTGATTCCAACCGCTACAGGGAAAATAATCTTTATTCCAAGAATCATGGAAATAAGATTATGATGTTGCCTTAATTATAGCAGAAGGTACTTGAACCTGAAGCCCTAACGCTGGTTAGTGACAGGTATGCTGACATTGGTGTGGAAATTGTCATTGAGTTTGGAGCTTGCTTTCACCTGAGGGGGCCTCCTCTCAGTGTGGGCAGTTTTCATGAATGACTTGAGTTTGGAGCCATATTTAATAGCCTAGGGTCAGAATCTGTGTCTCCAGGCCAGGCACTGAAAAGCACATGATTTACTTCTGACTTTTATCTGCAGAGGGCCCCATAGCTGATCAGTGTTCTCTCCACCCCAGATGCCACCCCATACAAATCTCCAGGATTCTTAGGTTTCTTTGCAGGCGTCCAGGCCTGGAAGGACACAGGAGACCAGCACGTGCCATGTGAAGCACAGTGTCCTGGGAGGCAGCGACTCAGACACACGCCAGGTCCGGGAAAGCACAGCATCCGGTGGACTCTTAAATAATCAATTCTGACAATTACAGATGGAGCAGAATTTACACACAGGAAATGTCAATCAGTGAATGTCTCTGTGCAACATCAGGAAGGTTCACTTTGCTAACTCAGGAACTTCAAGTGTCACTTGTCAGAAGCAGCTGATTATACTTATGTTTGTTGTTTGTCTACCTGATCATTTCCCTACTTTTTATGTGGTGTTCGGGTCAGACTGTTCCCAGAGTAATCTTATTTTGCTGGTCATCTAAACACTAATAGGAATATGCTACTCAGATTCACAGTGTCACAAAACAGTTCTCCGGGAATATTTTCTTATGTTTGACCTGAATCTAGAAATAAATAATCATCACAGTAAGCGTGGCTTTGGAGTTTATTCCACTGGCACTGTCTCAGTACCAGAAAGGATGAACCAGGTAGGTAGCTACGCTCATGGAAGTTTGGCTCACCCCTAACCAAAAAAAAAAAAAAAAAAGTGTTGATAAAAATGTAGGTATTTTTTTATTCCTCCCCACATTAATTATGTAATGCTGCTTCCTATTTCATTTAAGAATATTTAAGCTGTACAGTATGTGTGTTTTAATAAAATTCCCTCTCTATCTGAAAACAGCTTTGTAACCATACTAACCTTCATTCATGCATCTAAATATCACTAGTATAAAATCACTAGAAAATCACCAGTGAAAAAAATTGATATGTAACATCTCCAAAAGTTAATATTTCTGCGTCCAAAACACCACAAGAAAACTTAAATGTAAAATATAAGCTGGAACAAAATCAAGGTTAATACCCTTAGTAGACGCACATCTGTTGCGATACAAGGGAAAACAATTATCCCAAAAGAAAAATAGGTAAAGAATACAAATGGGGAATTTACAAATGAAGGAACAGCAGTGGTCATGGAGCATAACAAACGCTGTTTACCTTCAATGTTAACTGAAGAGTGGACGGTGGGGCAGCGATGAATTCAGACGACAAATTGAAACATAATTTGATATCTCACTCGTCAGATTGCTCAAGCCAGCGAAAGAATGTGGAGAGATGGGTTGTGCCATACTTTGTTGGCAGGAGTATAAAGTGTTATGATTACTGTGAAAAGTATCATTTCAGTAGCTTTTACAATCAAAATGCACATATCTTATCACCCAGGGCTTTCCCTTTTAACAACTGTCCTCTAAAGGTATTTGCACACAAACATGGGGAGACACGTGCAGCATGTTTTATAAGCATTGCTTGTGATATCAAAGCTTAGAAACATGATAGAATGTGATATGGCAGCTACAGGGTTTTCGATACACATACGCATGTGTGGAATATTAGAGAGCAATTAAAAGAAACGTTTAATAGAATATGTATATTTTTTAAATGCATAATGAAAAGATTGGAAAAGCATACTGTTGAGTAAAAAAGTAAGTGTCAGAACACGGGTACAGGATTTTACAATTTATATAAATTTATAACACACACATGGATAATATACTACTTGGAGTTCATGGTTACTCTGATTATAAAACGTACTTTTATTTTATCTGCGTGTTTTGTTTCTTCTAGTAAAAGCAGACAGAGAAAATGTAAAATGTTATAAAATGTTACCATCAATTCTATGCCTGGGAGTGATTTTTATTATTCTTTTTATTTTAAGAAAGTGAAAGAAAATATTATTATGAAAAGTTAAAAAAAGATACATTGACCAAGAATATAAGTAGGCAATCTACAGAAGAGACGTTCAGGTATAAATATCATCAACCTCACTGTTAGCCAAAGCGTCGCAAATTACAGGCATCGTTGCCATAGATTTTCGATAAAGTGTGCGGTGCAGACTGGCCATGCTGCCCGAGGAAGCCTGGGTCAGGCTAGGCTGGGCCCCCTCCTGTAATTCCTCTCACCCCCCACCCATCCCCAATCCAGAGCAGGAGATTGAGGAAAGGAAGGTAGATTAAAAGAACAAAGAGAAACGGAATAGAATACACCCTTTCCTTCTGCTAGTCCCCAAGTCCACGAGTCAGGCCTGATATCAGGGAAAGGAAAAGTTTTGAATTACATAAGAAGTTTTAGACTGACTTTAGGATTTTTCTACTGGTGAACATGTGACTTAATCACCTTAACATGAATATTCTTACAACTGAATGTGACAGATCCAAGATGACGTCACAGGACTTGGATAGGAGATTCAGCTCCTCGTAGTTGAAGGCAATGATAGAAAAATTGAAATAAAACCCCACCTACCAATAACCTAGATAAGCCAAAGACTGGAAATTTGAAAGATGAGTCCCATTTCGGTAGAGTAACCGTCTGTCTGGCTTGCCCAGGCTGGTCAGTCATTGGGCTTGTTCTTTCCAGAGCAATTATTATCAACACCCCCTTTCCTTTTCAGAAGTGCCCCGACTTGCATGGTGACAAAACTCATGAGGATTAAGCCTTTTGTTCAAGGACACACAGCTAAATAGTGGCAGCACTGGAATTCAAACCAGGCCTCTCTGGCTCCAAACTCTGTGTTCTTTCCACTGCTATTAAGTATTACGAATCTGGACCAGCATCCTGAATTGGTACAGTTTTGCAAATGAAGTTTAAGAAAAAGGAATTACAACTATTACTTTCAAGACTATACCATACCTCATACTTAAGCCAATAATTGTTGGCACATAAAAACCCTTGGGGATTGGTCTTAATGAATAAATAAGTAAGATGTGCATACAGTGTAAGCATCTGGTTTTAAAGAGATTGAAATATGTAGTTTCTTAAGTATATCAAACACTTAGGGTTTACATTTTCCATTTGCCTACATGTTTTCCCCATTAGCCAAACAAAGGTAAAAGTCTATGTTTAAATGGTCATAAATTTCAAGTTAGTAGAGTTCAGATTAAATTGTTTTTATGTGTATTAATAAAATTAATGAAATGGGATCACTGATCATAAAAGCTTAAAATATCAAACAGCAATTTTAATACCATGTAAAACAGTATAAACTGTAAAAATTATGTATCACTTCCTTTTCAATATCAAATTACAAAATTGTGGCCCTTTATAAAGAGGGAGAAACTTGTGTGTGCGTTTGCAAAGAATTCTTCCTTCGGGACATATTTTGAAATATTAAAAACGTCTCTGAAAACCACACACACCTCATGGTGAGAGCTGCATCTGCACATGCCTGTATGTGACTGGCCACTGATACAGCCAATCTTACAATATATCTGTAAACATGCTATTATTTTCTTTGAGATTAAAAAGAAATATTTCCCAAACTAGGAAACAGATTTGTCAGTCTCTGTCTCTCTAACCATGTCCTGAAGGGAAATGACCACGAGCCCTTCACCGCGGTGAAACAGCAGAGAGAGCAGGAGTCCTCTGTTTCCCACTGTCCCCTACTCAGCAGTGTGCCCTTGGGGAAACAGTTTAATCACTCTGAGTCTCCATCTCCTTTCCTGTAAAACTGGAATGCTACTGTCACAACTTCTAATTAGGCTGAAAATGCAAAAGGAGCTAATACGTATGTTGCAGTGTCTTCCAAAGTACTTTGGGAGACAGTCGTCTTCCTTTGACAAAGGACTGTACAAATCCGGAGTAGTATTATTATTACTGGAGTAAGCTTCTTTCAAAAAAACACTAACCCGAAGCAGCAAAGAATACCTCCCAAAGTGGGGCTCTCGGAATTCCAAAAGAGTAGCGAAGGAAGGGGGAAGACAGGCTAGGAGTGGTGGGAGGTAGAATTAGAAGGCCCTGCAGAGGAATGAGTCAACTCTCAGCAGATCCCTGCTTTTCAAACCGTGCACGTGTTGGGGTGGATAAGGCCCGTGGAAAGCTCACGGTCTGACAAGTTCAACCGCAGTTGCCAATCTCTGCAGAGCTGCTAACCAAGCCCTCTTGGGCTTCGGGAGGGAACTCCCGCCTTGGCCCAGACTCAGCGTGCTCTGCAACTGATCTTCCCGGGGCTCGGTAATGAAGGCTGACACTCCGCGGAGGCGGGGAGCAGAGGCACATGCTCTTAATGAGCTCTCATTCCTGAGAGGCTTTGGCATGGAAGGAGCATACCTCCTGCCATGCGCTTCCTCCCGTTATCTGCCCAGCTCTCAGGGCACTGGAGACGGCATTTAGCTACAGGCAGAGATGCCACATCAGGCCACATCTGGCTGGAGGCCCTGGGGGTCAGCATTCAGGGCCAGGGTTCAACTGGAGGGGAAAACAGGCAATGTTCGGCACAAACGAAGTCCAGGGGTCCTTCCTAGACTGAGCACTCAGGGGTCTTCCGCATGGGCAGGCAACAGGGCACAACCTTGATAGTCACCAAATCGCATGTATATTCAGCCTTCTGGATCCTACCCTGAACATTGCTCTCATTGGCTCAAGAAGAGAGCGTTCCTTTGCCCAAACTATCTCAGCCAATGGCTGCCTGGATGGCTGTTGCTCCAGAGCTTAGACGGGTTTGCAAATTCACCCGTTCAGCAAATAAGGATTAATGCCTCTGATCGTCGGGCACCTTTCTGCCTTCTCTGAAGGCTGCAGCCGTCATCGGGGCTGCAATCAGTTCTTGCCCTTACAGAGCCTGCGTTCTGCGGGGAGGCGCCTAACAAGCCATTCCATTAACACTAGCTCCTCAGAGAGTGCTCAGTGCCCGAAGGAAACAGGGGTGCCGTGACAGAATGAAGGGGTCTGGGCACTGGGAAGAACACTGTTAAGAGGGTCCTCAGGAAGGGCCAGCAGCCTCTGAGCTGACCTACACTGGGTGACAGGGCATGGCCCCGGTGAGCGTTGAGGACAGCAGTTTTGGAAGGAGGTCACTGCTGCTCCGGGAAGGGGGAGCCTCCGTGATTGGAGAGCTGGGAGGGTGGGTACTTTACACGCCACAAGGCACAGCGCTGGCACATTATACCTGCACTCTTTATTTGAATGGCCCTTATCCTGTGCTTTTCTGACAGAGTTTTCTCCAGAAGGAACCTGGCTGGGACACCCCCTCCCCCCTCCCCCACCATGCCCACAGCGGGGGTGCCCTTTGCTTATCGTGCAGTGCTGTCACAGTGGATTTTTAGATAGAGCAATTGCGCATAGGATGGGCTCCCCCTATAAATATTTGCCAAACGAATGCTCAAGGGAAGCAAAGTGGAAGCGTAGGAGAATGTGCTTTCATGGTTGCCCAGGAGGGAGAGTGACTGAAATTCTTTTCTTTCCCCAACTTTATTGAGATGTAATTGAGCGCCAGCACTGGAAAAGTGTAAGGTATGTAGCAGGACTTGTAAAATTCTTGTTGCACACTTCCCGGGGGAGTGAGTCAGGCCCAAGGGCTCCTGCCACCAGACGTGCGTCCCCGAGGGGCTCAGGTGCGTTCCATTGATTGTTCCAGGCCTGGATTCAATGAGCAGATGTTGCTTTCTCAGTTAACTCTGGTTTGTTTTTTGTGTTTTTTTTTTTCCAGTTGGGAGGAAGGATCCATTTTCTTTATGTAGGCAGAATTCAATCTGTACTAGTTATAATAGGAGGTGTAATGAAATACTTGCTAAGTAGAAGTAAAAAGGAAAAGGAAGAATGAAAAAAAGAAAAGCTGAGAAAGTGTAAGAGAGGAGACTAAAAAGTCTCGTCCTTAGATGCTAATATCCTTGTTACAGCGGCCAATCACTGATACCTTGATTTCATGAATGAGACTCCCGAGAACAAGGCTACAACGTAGGTTGCATCTAAGCTTGGATTTCATATGGCATTTATCTTATATTATTTGAAATGCCAATTGATTATTAAAAACACATTTCTTTAGCTTTGACTACCATGTAATAGACAGGTAACTATTATATCGTTGTTAAACCTCAGTAAATACTGCTTATTGGAAACACATTTCCTCCGACTCAACAATATGATTATGTATGTATCTATTACAGAAATCCTGAAACTCTATCAATTTGTGCCAAGAACACATCTCTTTTCTCTTGAATTCATAAGGCTCAAGATATTGTCTCAAACTGAGCTCTATTAAATCCCCAGCGAGCATCTCAGTAATACATGGTGACTGCTGCAGCAGGAGTTTGGCAGTTTGTTTAATCGCTCAGAATAAGAACGGGAAACAAGAGCACTCCGCACATTAAAAGCAGATTTGTTCAAAGCATGTTGGCCACTCTGTGTCTAGACTGAACTACTGCTGGCTCAAAGGTTCTGGACAAAAATTTGTAGCAGCAAAACCCTTTCAGGGGCAAATGAGTCACTCCGTGGCTTGGGCGTCTTTTCCTGCCCAGTGGATCCATGGCAGCATCCCTGCATTCTTGGATTTGGGCTCAGCTCCGGAGCCCTGGGCTCCCGCTCAGGGTGGGGCTATGTCATTAAAGAAGGAACAGAAATAGAGTTTAAAGAGATGAAAAATCTAAACCTAGTACAACAGACTCATGCTATACAGATGAGCAAACTGAGGGGACTGGTTAGCTCAGGGCCATTTATTCACGTTCTGGGCCATTTTCCCTCTTTGATGAATGTAATAGATACACAAAATCTAAACACAGTTCAACATCACATTCTTTTCTCTAAAGGAAAAGAGGCTTTAATTCCTCTGGAATTGGGCGGAGTGCGAAAGACATTCACTGTTTCATAATTATATTTATTTCCTGCTGCATGTTGGTTTAGAAGAGTAACAAAAAATGTGATTCATATAGTCTTTGTGAAGCCCGGCTGACATCCAGCTTGCCGGTGGGTAAAATATTGAAAGTAAACACAGACGCTTTCCAGAGTGGCTGGAGGGCCCCCGTCACCAGCCTAGCGGAGAGGCCATGCCTCCCCAAACTTCCCATTACCTGGCACCTACAAATTTGAGATTTTAGAGCAGAGTCTGTCATTTATGACTGATCAGTGCCCATGCATTACACGTTAATATACACATTTTGAATCTCTGTCCTGGACATGGTAATAGACTTTGCTAGAGACTGATACAGTCCTCAGAAAATGAGAGATGGTTTCTCATATACTCTACATAAGCATAATTAATACAATGGTTACAGGTACTAAATATGACAATCTATTTTTCTTATAATAATAGCTGTTGAGTGCTTGTTATGCTACAAATTCTCTTCAATGTTCTTGATGTGCTATTTAATCTTCCTATGAGCACGTCAGTCCTATGAAGTGAGAGGTCTGATTTTTTTTCTTTTTTTTTTTGGCAGATGGAAGAACAGGGAGATGAACTCACTGACCCCAAATCAAACAGCTAGGACATGGTGGAGATTTGGCAAGACGGGAGCCAACACCTTTGACTCCAGACCCTGAGCTCTTTACCTCATGGTCAAACCCTCCGAGGAATGGCATGTGGATTTTGACTGTGGATTTGTGTTTGCTCTGCTTCCTGGGTAATAATAAATCAGAATAACTAAGACTGTCGTGTAGGGAGCGTTTGATCAAATTATTATTGTGACTTAATTCCCGAATGATTCCGTAATTAAATGCTGTAGACAGGCATCTTTGTTTATCTAGCTTGAACCTTTTAGAAGTAAACTCATGTTTTTGTTCTCTCAGTGATTTCGATCAGTGATTAAATTGTTGAATTGAAATTAGAAGTGAGCCGAGGATAAAAGGCCACATGGCGTATGACCCCATTTACATATAATGTCCAGATTAGGCAAATCTGTAGAGGCAGGAATAGGTTGGTGGTTCCAGGGACTGAAAAGGGGGAGACTCAGGAGTGACAGCTAAAGGTTACGAGGTTTCTGTTTGAGGTGCTGAAAATGTTCTGAAATTAGCTAGAAGTGACAGGTACAACACAAGGGTAAATTTTATAATTTATAAATTATATCTTAACTTCAAAATAGAGTTAAAAAAAAAAAGAATTGAGCAAGGGTCTCTGTCAGGAGGCTGAGTGATGAGACTACTTTGGTCAGTGGAGGTTATTTTGACCTTCAGCTATTTGAGAATAAAATATACCTACAAAGAAAAAGAGAAGTTGTACCACACTAAACGTAGTGAGTGATTTTTTGATTGAGAGAAATGTCTAGAAAACATCTAATTCAATTAAATGTGGTGAAGAACTGCTCAGTCAGCACCGCCTGCAAGGCGCAGTGCTGTGCAGTAGCTAACCTGGAGCCGTGATACTTCTGAGGGACGAACGCTAAAGTAGGGATGACAGACCCAGCTCCTGGTGAGGTTGGAGAATTGCCATCAGGGTGGGCCCAACTACCTCCCTGGCACTGTGGTTCAGTGACTGAAGCCTGTCTGGAATCGCATTCTCCATCTACCAGATCCAGATGCTGGCTTTTGTTGGAATATCTAGAAAAGATCTTTCTCCCATTGCTTCAGCGATTAAGAGTGACACAGCAATAATGTGAGGAAGTGACCTCATGCTCAGGTGTCTCTCCAGTCCGTGATTTTGTGTACCTATCAAGCACGAGCACTGACCAAAAAAGGCCAGGTTACCACAGAATGGAGTAAAGGAAAGTGAATAATCTTTAAAAAAAAAAAATTGAACATTAGAGCTAGGCCCTGATGACTGCCGACAAAATGTCCTTCATCCACACCTAAAAATGCCTTCTTGGGGATGGAGATACTCAAAATGTTCCCACCCGCACTCCGTCTCCCACCGCGTGGGAGAATCTTCCCAGTCGCCTTCAGTCACAAGACATTCTCCTGTCACCTAACATACGCTCAGAAAAAAAAACTCCGTCTCAACCAGTCAGAATCAAAACTTCATCCTTATGTTTAATGTCACTGAATTGTATGCTCACAAATGGTTAAAATTATTAATCTGTCATGTAGTTTTCTTTTCGTTTTTAACATACAAGTAAACAAACTTCGATCTCACCTCCAATATGGTTTCCCCACTTCCTTCTTCATTCAGGGACTGACCCCTCGCCTGGGCGTGGCCTCGGGGGGGGGGGGTTGCATTTCCCTTTACTCCTCATCCTCCTCCGCCACCTCCCTCTACTGCTCCAGCTCTCCCTCTAAGCCTGGAGGGAAAAGCAAACACCTCGTAGCCTGATGCACGCTCTTTACCTTCCAGCTTGGTCCTGAGTGTCCTCAAAAAAAAAATCTATTTTACCAGTTTAATCTACCCAAGCAACATAGGGCAGTTGTCGGATCTTCATCAACAAAAATAACGATTATCATTTTTTGTGAAAAAACAAATATATACCTGTACATAATATTTTACGGTCCTATTCTTATACTACTATTAAAGCATTTTTCCCGCATATATGCTACTTGTATTTCTTTCTCCTAGGAATTACCTAGTTTTTCTTTGTCAATTTACTTACTTTATTCTCTTTTCTCATAAACTGCACTTTGATTAAATTAAAAAGAAATCTAATGCCCACCTGTGCACAATTGACAATTATTTATAATTTCAAATACTTGCATTGTATTTTAAAATATTTTTTAAACTACAGAAAAATTGAAGTTCCCTTCATCGCCCCTCTCCTGTTCATGCCTCCTATTCCATCTCTTAGCCCTAAAACTGAGGTAACTCCGCCAGTGACTTTAGTGTGCGGCCTTTCGATCTTTTTCATGTTTACTCTTATGTACTTCCATTATGCCACTGTGAAGCCTATATAATATATTATTTGTGGGAGTGCTTAAACATACGTTAGGATTTTGTATCCGTTATTCTGCCTTTTGCTTTTTAAATCAAGTATATGTTTTTAAATCTATGTTGACATAACTGTAGATGTATTTCACTTCTTTTAGCTTCTATGTTAAAATTCATTACAGAGCCCTGGCTGGTGTTGTTCAGCAGATTGAGTGTCAGCCTGCGAACCAAAGGGTCACAGGTTCGATTCCCCAGTCAGGGCACATGCCTGGGTTGCAGGCTGGGTCCCCAGTAGGGGCACAAGAGAGGCAACCACCCATTGATGTTTCCCTCCCTCTCTTTCTCTCTCCCTTCCCCTCTGTCTAAAAATAAAATAAATAAAATCTTTAAAAAATAAAATAAAATTCATTATGCTTAAATATCAAGTTTTCTTAGGCATTCATCAATTGGGTGTTTGATGTACTTCCTTTCTCCTCCCCCCAGGATCTGCATTTAACTCCAGTGTATAGGGTTTTCCCCACACCTATAAGAAATTTCCTGACACCAGCAGAGTGTTCTACAATCCCACCCAATACTGACACTAACTACCGGGAGACAGCACCCAGCCCCACCGCTTCAGTCCCATAAGACTGCCCACCAGCGTGCCAGCCCACACACACTTCAGATGCCAGTGGTAAGTCCAGATAGTCACCTGTGTTTCTGACTGATTGGCCAACAATCAGAGCTTCCAATCATCCGCTCCTGGGGTTCGATTAATTTGCTAGAGCAGCTCAAAGAACTCAGAGAAACATCTTACTAGAGTATCAGTTTATTTTAAAAGACAACAACTCATAGACAGATGGAAGAGATGCATAGGACAAAGTATGAGGAAAAGGCGTGAAGATTTCATGCTCTGTGGGCACACCATTCTCCCTGAATTTCCACATATTCACCAGTTCAGCAGCTCTCCGAACCCCATCCTTTTGGGGTTTTATGGATGTCTCATTACATAGGTATGGTCGATTAAATAATTGGCCATTGGCAATTGAACTCAGTCTCCAGACTCTTCCTTCCCCAGATTTCAGGGGATGGGACTGAAAGTTCCAACTCTCTAATTACATGGTTGATTCCCCTGGTGACCAGCACGCCCCCATCCCAGTCTCTAGGGCATCTCAAAAGTCACCTCACTCAGTTAAAGTTGGAAGGGGCTTATTATGAATAACAAGACCCCTATTTCACCTTTATGGCTCTGAACCCACTTCAGAAACTGAGGACAAAAGATCAAAGCTTCACAAAACCCCACTGCTCTTAAGGATCAGGGAATTGCAAGGGTTTGGGGATCTCTGAGTCTGGAAACAGTTTCCTTGGGCCTCTTCCGTGTCTGTAAGAGGTATCCCATGGTATTACACTTCCATTTGTTCTTCTCTTTTATTGTTGTTAATCTTTTATTGTATGGGGGGAGGGGCATCTCAGCCAAGAGCCTACAAGGGTAGAAGGAACATATTTATTTCTTCTTCCCCTATGTGGTGGACTAGAATCAATGCAGTCTTCCTGGTGTCCTTATTTTAGCCATTTTGCTCATTCTTCCACTGGCACTTCCATGGCACATTATTCTCCCAAAGAGAAAGATCAGGACTTTCATTGCTTATCTTAAAGTGTCCCACCCAATAACCAAATGGTATTACACAGTCAATTCAGTACATGTTTTGTAATTAGACAGAGAGGAGAATCCAGAGCCAGTGGATACAGCTTTGAATCCAAGTTCTACCAGAAGGAAGTGACTTAACTCATCCTCCCCAGGTCTTCGTCAGTATAAAGATGATTTTTGGAGGCAATAAGGTAACATACAAGATGTCAAGCACAGTACCTGGTACAGAGTAGGTTTTTAATAGATTTATATAAAGCAGTGAGTTGTGTGGTGTGTATGAAACCCACAGCCTAGGTTAAGAGAGTGAACTCTGGGTTGCTATCCCATCTCTGCCATCTTCTAGCCATGTGACCTTGGCCATGTACCTTAGCTTCTCCATGCTACAGTTTTTTCTATCTAGAAAAATTTGAACCATAACAATGAGTACCCCTAGTATTATTATGAAAATTAAACACATTATTTTTGTTAAAATACTTAAAACAGAGCCTCTCGCATAAAAATCATTAAATTGGCATTATATACAAGTTCTGTTAAACCTAAAACTATTTATCTACTACTATAGCTAAAATAGCTTTACTATTTTATTTTTCATTTTTATTTTTATTTATTGCTCTATTAATTTACACATCAAAGTTTCACTTCTTAGCTTAATAATTACCTTGTATTGAGTATCTAGAATATTATTTTCCATTGAGATGCCATTTTTCAATTAGACCCAGTCTTAAAAAATGCCTCATGATAAAACAAATGGATTTCTGGGGACTATTTCCCTACTGATTGATATTTTAGTCCCAGGAAAGTGTCCATATAATAGAGACTGTTTTATAATTTTCCACATTCTTGATTAGAAGACCAAGAAAACTTTCCCTCGGGCTACCAGCCAGGTCTACCTATAAGAAACTAAGACCAGGAGCTTGGCTAGTGAGGAAAAACTCTAATAGGAATAACGGAGTGATGCTGAGTGAACTCACACTGTATGTTAAGCACATAGCAAGCACTTAGGAGATAGCTAAGGCAGACAAGCACAGATAGGTTTCTCAGTGGGGTCTACAGCATAGGGTATATGAGCGAAAAGCTGTATGAATATCTGTAGGAAAAAGGCAAGATACGTCTTTTAACATGTCTCTGTGGCTTCCCCTGCCTGGTATGTGTTGCGGCAAAGAGGTGAGAGTCACATGGTTGGGGTGGGGGTGGGGGAAATGGCTCCAGGTGTTAGACCAGTGGGGTCAGACCAGACCTTGGGCTCAGCAGCCTCAGGACTGAAGCTCGGAGTATGAAAGAATTCAGAGCCAAGACTCAAACTATAAAAGAAAGTTTGTTTAGAAAGTCACAGAGGTTGCAGGAGTGAGCTGTAGAAGAAATGGGTCCAGGAAGCAGGCTACAGAACAGAGAGAAGGGCCTTTGGAGCTTAAGAAAAAGAGAGAGGCAAAGAAAACATGCCTTGGGGCTGGGAGTGGGGACCGCCATGGACCTGCTCCTTAGAGAGAGCTGTGCTGGGTCCTCCCTCCTAAGGGCTTTTAAGGGTGGGGATTTTAGGGGCGGTCCCAGGGGAAGATCTCAACGGAATATTCATCAGCTGTCCAGGTGTGTCCTTTCAGGGTCAGTGTCTCCACTGGCTGGTCAGCACCAGGGGAGGGGGTCACTCGTCAGTACCGCTGGCCCTGAGGTCAGCCTGATGTTGGTTGCCGGGCTTTGCTGCTATTCTGAGCCTGGAGCAGAAACACCACCGAAGCCTGGATGTCATCCCTAGGAAGTAATGCTTAAGGGAGTGGTCACGCCAGGGCCCACAAGGAAGTCGCATAAGGCCACTCTTCAGCCCCTTGATTCTCCTCCAGGGGGCTCTACTGCGTGACTAACAACCTGCCAGGGGAGGAAAGGTCAGTGGGTTTAAAACCTCATGACCAGTCACGCGCTAAGAAAGGAAAGGTCACCTGGAGGCGAGGTCCTTGTTTTCCCAGCTCTACCTATTGCCAGGCACCCGGGGCTTTCTACCCTCGTGACCTCCTGTGCCTGGCCCGTTGTCCTTGCCCTGCTCAGGCCTAACTGCCTACCACAGAACGGGCCAGCTCTGCCGCATATAAAAGCAAGAGTTGCTGGAAGTGGCAAAATCACTACCCAGAGTCAGAGGACATACATCTGAATATCAGTGTGAGCCTTTCTTACTGCCCTAGACTCACGTGTGTCAAAGACGGTTATAACGATATCTCTGCTTACTTCACGGGGTTGTAGAAAATAACACAAGTGATGCAAAAAAGCAATATATGTAAGAAGCAGTGTGTTATTTAAATGTAAATTATTTTTTGTCCCCCTTGGGTTCATTCTGCAGATAAATAATTAAGTACAAACAGATAGATAAAGGCATTTCTAACTTCCTCTCATTATAAAATTATATATTGCTGAAGCCATTGAAAACAGAATAGTGCTGAGAAAGTGAAAAACAAAATGAAACAAAAAGCAAAAAAACCTACATCTTATCATTTTATCAGAACTTTATATATATATATATATAAACACACATATGCATAAACATACACATAAAGACATCCATGTGAACTAATTCCTAAAAATAAATCAATTTGTGTGATGTAGATGATAGATAGGTAGTAGATAGGTGTGTGTATATATATATATATATACCGAGAGAGAGACAGAGAGAGAGAGAGAGAGTTTTGATTGTTTTCCCGGGCTCCGACTCTCCGGAGCAGAGGACCCTGGGGAATGTGAAGGGGTCACCGGGAGGCAGGCCAGGCTGAGGTGCCGGGCTCTGCGGGCTCTGGTTGGGGGTCAGCCAGGGGACTGGGAGTGCTGTGCACTATATGCCACCACAGCAACCCAAATGCCCAGTACAGGCTGCCGCACAGAAAGATGCTTTGCACTTGTGGTGAGTTAGGGACCTTTATTTAAAATTTGGAGAGTGCAGTGGTCTAGATCGGTTTGGGTGGAAAGGAGAGAGCCCATGGGCGCAACCGGACTGGTGAGCCCGGAGTTCAGTGAGAGGAGAATGCAGGAGCCTCGAAGACGCCATGAACAGGAAAGTTCCTACAATCTCAGGAATGTCGGGAAGGTTTCAAACCTCTCAGTGTGTGACCATTAATTTTACATGTCAATTTGACCTGGCCATGGAATGCCCAAATATTTCCTTACATTTTATTTCTGAGTGTGTGTCTGCGTGGGTGTTTCTGGAAGAGATTAGCAGTTGCATCAGTAGACTCAGAGAAACAAGAGTGTTCTCCTTCATGATGTTGGGTAATATTCAATCCACGGAGGGCTTGAATAAAACCAAAAGGCAGGGCAAGGGAGAATTTGCCCTCACTCCCTGACTGCTTGGCTTGAAAATCAGCCTTCTCCCGCCGCCAGGCTCGGATGAGGCCGCTCGCCATTTTGGCTCCCTGCTTCCCAGGTCTTCAGGCTCAGATGGGTCTGCCCTGACGTCCCTGGGGCTCCTGCCTGCAGTGCAGATCTTGGGACCTCTCGGCCTCCCTAATGCATGAGCCAATCTTTGATAATAAACCTCCTTTTACATACAAAGACAAGCACTTTCTGTTTCTGTGGAGAACCTTGACTATTACCCACCAGATATTGTTTAGTAGTTTCGAGTCAGTTTTGCATGAATCTAAGACTAATAAAAGAAGGAAATTTTGAACAGGAAGCTAAAGTGATACAGTCACGGGCATGGGTTCCGTAAGCCAGCATGACACGAGTGTCGATGTTGCTGTAGCTTCACCTGTGTCCTCACACTCTTGAGGGTTGGAACATCCAGGTTTTATCAAAATGGAATTTCCCCTGCATGTTGCTTTTGTCACCCAGCAATAGCCTGTGAACATTTTTTTTAGTCCTTTGTTTCTTAGATCTCTAATGAGTGCATATTAACTTATTGTAAATAGATATTTGCTGAATGACTAGATTAAAAAATTGTATGTACATACTACAGTTTATTTACTCTCTCTACTATTCCTGAATATTTAAATCTGGCCTGAATCTTTACAGTAATGAGAAATAAAGTGGTGATCATCCTTGCACAGATATTTTCATACACACCTAATCAAATCCTAAATGTGGCAATTCTTGGTGACAAGATATGCACATTTTAATGCGTTTGAAATTCACTGCCAAATTTGCCTCTGGAAATGTTCCCACTTGCATGCCCGCCACTGGAATGTGAGACGCCCGTTTCTGTGCCCCCTGCCCAGCACCCTACTACAGTGCCTTTCAGTTGCTGCCAGTGTGAGGCAAAAGCAGTGTTTCATTGTCATAATCCTCATTTCCTTGGCTACTAGTGGACTTGAAAAAGTTTTTAACTTGTTTGTCCCTTATATTTCTCTATCAGTGGCTCGCGAGCTCACATATGTGCCCTTAATTTCTACTGTAGTAACTTATTTTTCATGGGTTTGTAAGAGCTGAATACGTTGAGGATAACAACCTCTTTTCATTATTCTTTTAAAAAATTTTCCTTGTATATAATTTATTATTTTTATATTTTGGGGGAACAACTTTTTTTAGGTAATCATATTTGGGAATACTTTCCTCTTTAATTGCCAAAAGAAAAAACTATCTTTATTCTATCATTATGTAAGTGTTAAAATCAATACTTTTAGTTTTCTTATATACTTATGTTTTATCATTTCTCTCTATATAACTGAGCTGAGTTTTATTTTGCATGGTAGAATATTAAATTAATTATTTAAAAATACTAAACAAATATAATTTATTCAATAAATCTATAATTTATATTAACTATTAATTTGTATATATAATATTGTCACCAGAAAGGGACTGGAACCGAGGCAGGTCTGCCCCAGTATGGTCTGGAATGTGCAGGTTCGTGAAGTTGTGTAGGAAAGGTTTCACAACATGAGTCCAGGTGATTTTGAAAGGACGTTTATTAAAACTGGGGACACCAAAACAAAGGAAGGACTTCAGATAGAAGAGGCAAGATCCCAGCCACAGGAGTGAGCCTGGGCCAGCTGCCTTGGCCCTTTGGAAAGAAAGTCACAGAGGTAGGAGAAGTGAGCCAGCTGGGCTGCGTGGACTCAGGAAACAAGTTACAGAGGCAGACGGGGGCCCTCGGAGACAAGCTCAGGGGTTAGCCTGGGACAAGCCACCGTTGCTCACTGCTCCCCTGGTTGCAAGTCTCCTGGGAGCCTCTAGAGCTTAGGAGAGAGAAAGAGAAGACACCTGCCTGAGGAAAGAAGGGCGGAAAGGTACAGGGATGCTCAAGGGAGAGTGGGCACTACATCTTTGGTCTTGAAAGTTTTTATCAGTTTTATAAAGGTGGGCATTTAGGGGAGGTCTCAGGAGCATCTCAATAGAATGTTCATCAGCTTTCCAGGTGTCTCTTTTAATATGCCGATTTGTCAAAATGAGCATATCAGGGTCATTCTCTGGTCAGATTCACTTTCAAGGAATGTTACCGAAGAGGGACTAGGACCAAGAATGGTCTGTCCCAGCAAGATCTGGAATGCATAAGCCTCTTACTCCTAAATGTCCTTGGTTAGGGAAGGTAAGACCTTTTGATTTATTGTCAGGCTGTAAATTGCTAGGCTGTGTAAGTATCTGTCTCAGCTTCCCAGTTCTACTTTCCAAGGAATTTCCTAGCTTCTTACTATCCTGCCTTGGTAGCATATATACGAATGAGTATTTAGTTAATAATATAATACATTATATTGTATACATGAATTCTTATTATTCTCTTTGAGTAAATAGTGCTATATTTATATTATTACTTCAGGTTTATGATGAAATAGAAACAAACTGCTTAAAAATGGAAGAATACCTCATTCTTATTTTCTTGGTGTTTTTCCTTCATTGATTCTTCACATGAACTTAAGAAATAGTTTGTGAAATTGGAAATGTAAATTCTGAAATGACATTTGATAAACTAGCATTAAAATTTTAAATTAATAAAGGGGAAGAAATAATACATTTACAATATATTTTTCCATCTTGGGAGAGAGCGATCTTTTCTTGTTTGAAAGTATTTTTATGCCACTCAGAAAAGTTCTGCAATATTTACCACATGATGACATGCATGTCTTTTCAGCAACCTGCATGTTGTTGTAGGTGGAATATATTTTTGTTTTATCTAATTAATAACTGCTAAATATAGGAAAGTTAATTCTGTAACTTTCGTAACCTTCATAAACAAAATTTTAAAACTGTAGTCAATTTTGTAGAATTTCTTTGAAACTTACCCATTATAATACTTCCTTATTATAACCTTTACTTTTTAGGTGGAAAGTAACATATTTCCACACAAATATGTTTGTATCTCTTTTTCTAAGAATAATACCCTTTACTATTTTTTGACTTGCCACATTATCTGGAGTGTCTAAAAGAAAAAATTAAAATTATGATGGCAAGCATACTTTTTTGTTCTTCATTTAATAGAAATGCCTATGATATTTCACCATTAAATATACTTTGCTAGGTATTTCTGAAGTGGTTTGAAGTAGTTATGTTAAGGAAACACCTTTCTAATCTCAGTCCTAAGTGTTTTTACTTCTATTGGACTCATACGTAAATAACTTAATCCAAGATAAAGGGAACAGCATGAGTTCAAAGTCAAGTACAATGTCACTAAAACTGGAGTTGTCAGGCATGCTGTACATAATGGATTATCCTATATTTCAAAAACAACTGTGTCAGGATGTATAATCATTCTCCATTTGATCTAGATCTGACACTACTGATGACATCTGTTAGTCCATAATCTTCTCCTTGCCAGTAATAATACACCCACATTTCCCAAAATAAAATATGGCAGCCATAATAAAAAGCAAACACATACACAAGATAGTCACCCAGAGGGCTGGGCTTGTGCAGATCAAGTTCCAGGTCTGCTGTGCCCTCAGTTTTTAATCCTATAATCATCTCAATTCAGGTGCAGTTTTGAACTTCGATGTGAGAAATGAGTATCAATTTAGGTGGTTAGGTTCGGGGATCCTGCCCCTGGAGAAGACCTCAGCGTATCTCCTGAGCCATCTGGTGGCTGCAGAGTGCGCCTGGAAAGTAATAGGTCACCCTGGTGTGTTCATCAGTCTCAGAATAAAAATGAATGGAGCTGGCGTCAGCTAACTGCCCCCGCCCCGCCCCCGCCAATCAACACGGCCCGGGACCTAGCACACAATGGGAGCGCAACTATTTCGAGCTAAAGAGACTTGATCGATCCAGAGAAGAATAACCGGACTCATGGTTAAGTTCATATTGTAGAGATCACCTGTGTAAAAACAACCGCCAGGTAGAGAAAGAAAATGTAGCCGAAGACAGTACCAGGTTTAAGTCGGGGCACCAACAAGATACAGAGAAACGTGAGTAAAGATGAGCGACTAGCAGGTGGGGCACACGTACAGACATAAACCATGACTGCTAAGAGGAAAAATACACTCCTAATAAAGGCAATATTCACGCTTCTTAACGTGATCCACCGGGTGTTGACCGTGATACAATTATTAAAGCTATCTTCCATGTCTTCTTTAAATTTTTGCTTCCTTCTACATAAAAACCAGGAAAAACAACAGCAACAATGAAAGAGTTAGCCTGGATCATAGCTGAGAATGCTGAGGAACAAAGATAAAGCAAATTGATAGCTTTCAAATGTTAATAGGGTTTGTCACCTCCTAGAGTGTGTAAATTGAAGACATCTGTCTGGTCTAACATAAATTCCAAAAATCCCAAACTAATTGCTTCATATAGACAATGCAAAACCTCAGAATTGCATGCGAAAATAAACCTTCATTTAGAAAATAAACTTCATACAATTACGATAAAAAAGGGCCTGTCAATAAGCCAGTACTTAATACAGAAGGATTATTTTGAAATAAACTCCTTTCGTGTTCATTAGAATTGGAAGGAACTGTGAAAATAGATCCCTCGGCGCAGGTCCGCAGGTATGTGATGGCATTTGAAGGAGCTTAGCCGAAACTAATACAGGTTGACATCAGGAGTCTTTGTTGACTTTTTGGCACTTATACTCATTTATGACACACACACACACACACGCCTCCAAGGAATATACTGTGTTTTTCTTCTCTGAGCTCTGAAAAGTAAATAGAAACACAGCAAAATGATTTCCAACAGAAAGGTGGATGAATCCCATTGCAGCGTCTGACGTCTCTGAAGTTTTTGTTTTGTCCATTCATTCTAAAACGGAGGTACCATTGTTTGCAAAAGGGATGTAAAAGAAAGGGCTACTTTAAATTTTCTACAAATGAACACACATTGGCAAAATCTTTTCTAGGGAGTGTTTTAATAGACTAGGAATACCTTTCTAAGGCATCGTGGAACTGAGAGAGAGAAACTTCGTTGGATGCTGCTGGGATCTGGACACACAAGAGAGCGCACTGCATGGTCAGAGCTCTTCACTGCAAGCAAGAGACACCACACGTTTGCATGAGCTTGGTTTTATAACAGTAGAATCCAGTCCAATGATTCCTAATTGTTTTTTAGCAACTGTCAAGCTTCCCCTTGAAAGACGCTACTAAGTGCAGTTCCAAAAATTTCAGGGAAAACTCTTACTGGCTTAGCTGAGTTTTCTGCTCTCTCCTCCCATCCTTGTGGTTGTCACCTGCTAGCCTGTCACTGTCCCGACCCAATGTTACAGTGGGGTAAAAAAGTAGGGCGCTGACACTGCAAAAGAAGGAGATGGCTACTCCCCAGAGAAGGGACAGCTGTTGGGCACTGAAGCTACCAGTTTCCAGCCTAAGCACTGGGGAAGCAGCAGAGAATACAGTGTGACAACAAAATATGAGCCGGCTGACGCGCTGGATTTCCCTTACGAGGGGGGCTCTAGCAAGGCAGGTGGGAACCGCCACCTGTAATCTCGGTCGGAGCAGTGTCATTTCTGCATTTAGGAAAAATGATCCGCGTGGGTCAGAAAATGTTCTCAGAATGTCTGGTTTCCAGTTCATTATTTTATTGCAAAATCCTAGTTTGCATACCTGGAAATGGACCTTTTTCAGTCCTTTGGTGTTCTTCCAGGAATAATCACATATACTTCACCTCCACCTCCTAGTCAAATGGTTATTTCTGAAGTTGGTTAAAGGGAAAAGTTTGTACCCAGAAGTGCTACACATTATGATTTGTCAGTACAGGTTTTTCCGTGACATTCCATTCTCTCTTCCCAGTCAGCCCCTACACCCCTTCCAAGGCATGTATTTCTGCCTAAGAGCACACCCTACTCCATGATGGGAGAATCCAGGTCTCCGATTAGAATCTGTGGGTATCAGGGGGAAAATCTCATATACCTCCTACTATGGGGTTTTTTCTCATCCCTGTACGATGTACCTCCTTAGAACCAACACCATAAACCCACTTAGGAAGCTCAACCACCAGTGCAGCCCAAACTTCCTTTCCACCCAAGTAAACCAGGAGCCGGCAGCTGTGTGCTGAAAGCCAGTAGCCGAGACAGTCCTGCCTCGGCCTCAAGTCCTCTCGAGTGAACCCTCCCGCCTGCTGTTTCAACTATCTGACCAACGTGCCAAGGAAGTAGGCACTGGCTGAGCTCCTCGGGGAGTCGGCACGAGTCTTCTCTGGCTTATCTGGATCTTTCAGGATGTGCTTTGACCTGGTCTTGTTAGCTGAGAGTTTTCTTTTGGGTCTAGTTATGGAATCTGAACTCTCCTCAAATTTCGTCTGGCCACTGCAGTTCTGCCCCGGACCAGCTCATGTTAGAAACAGGCTTTTTGCTTTTAGTCCTCCCAAAAGCACGGAGCCTGGCGTGGGGGCGGGGGGGTGGGGCGGCAGAGTGGGCGTGGGGGGAGATAAATGATAACCTTTTGCATCTCCTCCTGTTCTTTCATTTGATGGCTCTCTGTTTACCTCTGTAAATCATCTCTCTCTTCCTGGGCCTCACCCTGGTCTCCATAAAACTTGTCTCTTTTAGTCTTTTGAGTTTGTAATCAGTGTATGATGCCAGTTACAAGCTCCCCCCTGATCCTGGTACTTTCCAGGCAGGCTCTTTTGGTGGTAGGGTCACAGAATGACTCAAGTTACAATTCCAACAGGCAAAGAAAACGAGGTGTCTTTATTCTCTCAAAGTGATCCAATCTTCCTCCAAAGATCTACCCCCTGGGCAAGAAAAGAGTTATATGCCTTTCAAGCACAGTTTGTTAGTGTATTAAAGATGAAGAAGAAGATAATGATGATGATAACGGGCTGCCTCCTTTTTCATACTTCTGCTGGGGAATTCACTCTTGCAGGCTCTCCTCACACCTACAGCCTCACCTTAACACTGACGTGAACACAGGGCTGGTTCTGGCGACAGGCGGGGGTGTGGGATCCAGTGTTTTACTCCTCTAAGGTGAGTAAATTGTGAGAACTGAGGAGGCTCCCGAACCTGAAACCAGCTCCTCTTCTCAGAAAGAACAACAGCTTTGGGTAACAATGAAGTAACTTCAAATACTATTTGCTTTTGTAGAAGTCACAGGAATCCTAAATCAGAGAGTGGAAGGACAATAAAACAATATGATTATCTGCATAGCTGAACCAGAGAGAAGCATGAGAAGGTTGTTAGCAGAGGGGTGGAGTTATAGGAGTGGGTGAGGTAGTCAAGGAGTCCATAGAGAGACAAAAGAGGGAGAGAGAGAGAGAGAGAGAGAGGAGAAAAGTCTTTAGAACACTGAGACTTTAAATGCAGCAAAAAAGAAAAAAAAAAGGCTATGATGTAATGCTAGGATGTTAATAGTGAAGGAGGCAGGAGGGGAACTGAGAAAGAACAGGGTCCTACAAACAAAGGGAGAAGGGCGAGTCTAGAAAAGAGGTCTCTATAGTGGCCAATGTCATCAGATCTAACGCCTAATAAGATGAGAACCAAAGCTAGTCCGTTAAATGCCACACACCCTCAGAAAGCCATTGAAGGGACACTTTTCAAAGAATTGAGTGATGAGAAACAGTTTAGAGTGGTTTGAAATGAGTTATACTGTTACATAAATTGTATACTCTACTTTCAGGACTCCGTAGTAGTTCCCATTGCTCTAATAAATCACCGCAAGCTGACTGGCTTAAAACGTCACAAACGTTTACGGTTCTAAAGGTCGGAAGTCTGCGACGGGCCTCACCGGCCAAAAAGCAAGGTGTAGTCAGGCCCGTGCTCCCACAGGCTCCAGAAGAGACTTCAATTCCTCCCTTCTCTGGCTTCCACGGGTGGCGTGCTTTCCTCGGCTGGTGACCCTCGCCACCGACCAAGCCAGCAGCACAGCATCTTCAGGTCTCTCGGCTCTGACACCCCTACCTCTCTCTTTCACTTCTACAGCTTTTTTTGATTATATCAGGCCCAGCCAGATAATCCAAGGTTAACTCCTCATCTTCAGATGAGCTGATTAGCAACCTTAATTCCATCTGCAGCCTGAATCCCCCCTTGTCGTATAACATATTCACAGCTTCTACATATCAGGATGTGAACATTTGTGGGCGGGGGAGGGGGCAGCATTCCGTCTGCCACGTTCTCCAACTTGATCTTTTAAACTTGATTGCGTGTCTTAGAGATCTATTAGGCGTACTGTGAAGTCAGGGATGATATTCAAGATATTTAACTACCGGAATGCAGGAAACCAACAGACCAAAACAGATACAGACTGTAGCGCTGGGCGCCTCCTCTTATTGGGGGTTAACCCTCCTAGTATTCAGTTGCTGTATTATCAGGACTTTGCAGGGGCTTGGAGGGGGAGGGGCTGAAGAGGGTGTGGATGCCTCGCCTAAGGAGGCTACCTGGGTAAACCAAAGGCAGGAGCTCTCTGTCCAACGGTACAGAACTATATCAATGTTCCAATAGCTGACAGAACCACAAAATTGCCTGTCAGCTACACATAAGCCCTAGTTTATTGTATATGCCTATGTGCATGTAAATGCATGTTTTTTTAAAAACAAGGTCTCGAAAGAAATCTTCTAATTAATGTTGCAAAGGATTATCAAAGACACCTAGAGTATTATCTTAGCTTTTCACTTTTTACAGAGAGAATCTATTCATATATTGTTTCTGTAATTAAATGTAAGACTAAAAAGGGTCTGAGAAATGAACACCAATAACACTAGTTTTCTCTGAGGAAGAGCCTACGGTTGAGGCAGGTGGATGTATGTCAAATAACAATGGAAGGGTTAGGTCTATAATTTGAGTTGCTTGAGTTTTCAAATGCATAGGGCTTTTCATGTAACTCCACAGGTAAATTCTAAAACGTGTCAGTCAATATGTATCCATTCTAAAATGCATACAGTACAAAGTAGATTCAATTTATATGAGAATAGGACAGGATAAAGGTAGCATTTTAGATCACTGGGAAAAGTCTAGACTTTTCATTAAATGATTCTGAAATTACCGTCTTTCTATTTTAAAAAAATTTTTATGCTCTCACAGAAATAAATACAAGCACAGTTAAGGAACTAAATGTAAAAGTAAAATCATAGATAAGTATGAAAGTGCTTTTTAATTTCTGTATCAGTGTGGCCTTCTAAAACATGACCCAAAGAGAAATCACATATGAAAATTCTATCTATGTTAACATGTAAAAATGTATACAAGAAAATGTAATGTATACAAAGAATGTTAAAAGGCAAAGAAAGACTGTGAAAATACTTGAAAGCCATTTAAACATAAAGAACTCATAACTAGGTAAATATGGAAAATTCCCAATCAATAAGAAGGCAAACCATCCAAAAGACAAAATAACAAAGGACACAGAAGAAAAGATGCAAATGGCCAGTTCATATATATAAAGACGCTCAATTTCTCTTGTGTTAAGGAAAGACAGCTTAAAGGAACACTGAATTTGTCCCCTTAGATTGGTAAAAAGCGAGGCCACTGACAGATGTTCAATTATCATCAAGTATTGCCATCGGTTTAGCCATTTTTGGAGACAATTGAGAAATTTACTACAGAATGAAATAAAATTTCATCCTACTTATGTCAAGGTGAAATAATGTTTTATTTCTACAGGTACCAGTATGTGTGTAAAATTATGCAGGGATGGGTCTGCAAGGAGCAGGTGCTAGTGAACCAAGGGAGCACTTAGCTCCCTCAGTGTTTGGATTTTTAGAGTGAGAGTAGAATCCACATGTTTCTTGTGACATAAAAAGAATGAAATTACTATTAAATTGAAATCTCCTAGTTACATGTTTTCAGAGGACTAAGAAGAGAGTAGCTACTGAACCCTCAAACCCTGGACCTGGGTTGGGTCCCAAGCCTGCCTCTGTAATGGTAATGATGGAGCTTGGATTCCATGAGACTTGGGAAAATCATTCAGCAGTTTGAATGTTACTTTGCTCATCTGTATAATGGAACTTCTGTAACCGCCATGTTCTCCTTTACAGTCGTTGTGAGGACCAAATGCTTGGTTACGTAAAAGGGTTTTATAATCTATAATGCGCTACTCCAATTCAGTAAGAACTATAACTAATTACGCAGATAATTTTCAATTTACATTGAGCCCTTGATGGCTATTTAAAAAGCCACTTTTCAAACTGAAATAAAGTCTGCTTATAGTACAGTACAGCCTATCCGACCGAGTTTCCCTTCTAACTCTCCCTCTTCCCCCTCCCTCCTTCCCTTCACTCTTTTTCTCCTTACTTCCTTCTATCTTTTAATTTTTTAATTAAGATTAAAATTCAAAAACTTTAAAATATTATTTTCAAAAGTAAAGATTAATATAAAACGCACCTTTGTTAATATCAACCAAACTTAACTGTTGATATTTTTCTGTTTGCTGCTGAAAGGAAGAAAGGAAGAGAGAGGGAGAGAGAGAGAGAGTTATACTTCCTTTTAACTACTACCTCTAGTACTTTTTCTTTCTTTACTTTCCTAGTATAACACTATCATGATCCTGGCTTAGAAACTCCAGCACTGTTTTAAAAATATAATTTATGTACATAAATATATCCATTTACTCTCTATGGCTGTCAGTATTATTCTTTGTGGATTTTTTTTAATTGTATATTAATTATAAATTATAGCCTCTGACTCTTTCTTTGGGTTCACTTTATAATTACAAAGCCTGTGGCTCACGTGATTTTGTGCCTCACTTCTTCGGTGAAAAGTTTTGGAAAGAATGCACATTTATTGATCCCCTATTAAAGGGCAACACACATATACATGCATTAGTTCAATCTTTGAGATACCCAAGTAAAACTTTGATCTCCTCATTGTCTAGGTTAAGACAATGGCTGAAAATGGGAGGCTATTACAGGAGCTCCTTACCTCTCAGGACGAACACCATGACCCAGGCCACCACTGTGGCCCTGCGTGACTGTGGTAGTCTAGCAGTTGGCCTGGTCTCTCTTGTTTCAGAGGTCACTGCCTCTCGAGGCCCTGTTGTAGCTGGTCACCTTGCTTGGACTTAAGAATCTTGCAGTGGCTGCAAAGACCCCGCACTGTTTGACCACTGTTGCCTTCCGCCCTACCTCCCGCCCCTCACCCCATTGCTGCTCCACGGGCCTCTCTGCTTTTCCCAGGCCACCCCAGGTGGGCTTCTGCCCAGAACCTGGTCACGCTGCCACCACCAGCTGTCTCTTCTGCCCAAGCATCTTCCCTCAGATATCCTCAAGTTACACTCTCCTGTCCCTCAGGTCTCCTCTCACATCTTCTCAGGGAGGTTTACCATAAGTAGCTGCTGATTTCTGGAACTCCACACACGTCTCCTCGGTAAGCATCAGTTTATGACAGATTCTCTCATTTTGTCTGTCTATCTTTCCCCCAAGAGGATATAAGTTTCATGAAATGAGGAATGTTTTTGTCTTTTTTCCAAAACTCTGGTACCAGGCAAGCTAGTTGGCGCTTAGAAAATATTTATTGAATGAATACATGACTCTTTAAAGTCTGTTTAACCAGAACGGTGTGGATGTCGAGTCCAAAAAAATATCTAACACTGAACAGTAGATTATTTCGTGCTAAACAGCTTCCAGAAGAAGTCCAAAAGTCTCATGGTCCTTCGTGGGAACTGTTGCCAGCAACCTGGGAGAATGACTGAGTCACATCTTTAGCGGCAAGAGTGAAGGTGGGAAAGATTAGCCATGTGTAGAACCCAGGAGACTACCCCTGCTGGGGGGACTGGGGAGGGAGTGGGAGTGTTGTTCCATCCCCAGTACTTGACCCTGGACGAGAGAATCTGCAATTAGACAGACATCTGCCTTCCTCACTGCGTGAGAGAGAACCAGATGTGAAAGGCCTTATTTTTCTCCTGATTTAAGTCAAATGTCCTTCTACCTGGACATAAACGCAAATAGCATGCCATTAAAAGAGTACCCATGCATCAGGAAAAGATATCAAGAAAACAAATAGTCAAATGTTTAGAAATACCTTTGATTTATATCAACTTTGAACGACCTGAGCGGTTACTAAGTCACATAGCATAGAATTATTTGAGAGTCGCGTCCTTCTTTGTCGGCAGCCTCCCTTTCCCCTAAATCATGCGCACTCCTTGTGTTCAGGTACCCGCGCTGCTTCCACAGGGAGCTTCCTTTGAGGGAAAGCTGATAGGGCACAGTTGCGGCCGGCCCTGTCGTTCCAGAGGGCCGCGATAGCGCTCCGCCGGAAGCCCACTCTGAGCTTCAGGAGGAAGTGTGGCTCATCAATTGAAAGTCCTAAAAACCAGACTCTGAATTATTCTCCAAGGCCATTCCACTCTTACAGCGACTATCAAGTACCATATTGGACTTCTTTTGTTCCTTTTATATATCAAGTTGTGACAATGCAAGTGGAAACTTTCCAGTAAAAATAAGTTTATCTGCACAAAACCCTGCGGTACCCTATGGCAATTCATTATTTTTCAATTAAATTTACTGCTAGTTGGCAGTTGCCCTAGTTTAATTTTCTGCTGTTTACCGAACAGGGAAACACATAATACAAAGCATAATAAAAGTCAGATTGAGTTAATTAAATGCGGAACCAGGAAACTCTAACTCTGTCTTTTGAACAGTTTTCTCATTAGATCTCCTTGAAAAATATCATTTTTAGCTGAAATTTATTTTGACGTTTGCCATACATTATTCATTCGGGTCACATTTTCTCTTCTACAACCCCAGGAAGGGAGTTAACATTAATTCACACGAGTTTGTCAGGGGAAGGAGGGGGTGACAGGTAGTGTTGGGACACCAGAATGTTTAAATCAACCTGGGTTTTTTTCTGGGGCCGGGAGAGATGGTGCTGTCATTTTAGTTCAGCAGGGTTGTGATGGATATAATGACCAGGACACATCAAGGTGGATTAGAGAACAGACTCTGTAATTAGATGGCTTCATTTCATGACAAGACATCTTTAGAAACTCTTTAATGCCAGTCCTGTGATCACGATGATTTCTGTATGCAGAACACCAGCATCTTGAAAGCAAGGACAAAATACAACCCTATAAGAGATTGCGTTTGGCGAGTAAGGCAATGGATTTGGAAATTTATGAAAATTCAGAGGAATTTCTTGGGTTACATCTGTCATGTAAATATAAAATACATTTCCATCTATAACATCAAAGGGCTTAGGGACTTATGATGGAAAGGTGAATAAATTTCTGAAGTTTATCAAGAGATTTAATCACATACTTTAATTAAAATATATATTATTTTCCAGGCCCACAGTTGGATTTTAGTATGTGCTACTGTTATTTAGAGGTGTAAGTCTCAAGGAGAACCTTCTGGGAAACTCTAAAAAAATTCTCTGATAACATATAACATTTTCTTTCAAAGATAAAAAAAACTTTTTGACTATTATTTTACTAATGATAATAAATTTTAAGATGGAAGTGATACTGCTGCTTAGTTTTAAATCAGTTATAATTTTTAGTCAACTATGAATATTGTTAAAGTATTAAAATAATATTTGGAGATTCCTTGCCTAGTCTGTATTATTAATATTTATTTGTGTCAATCTTTAAATTTTCTTACTCCAAAGCAATACATATTTTATACAAAAATGTGGGGGGGGAATAAAATATACATGAGAAAATTAAATTTATACTTAAGCTCCCAGAGCCTAAAGATAATTATTATTGGCCCAATCTGGCGTGGCTCAGTGGATTGAGGCCCGGACTGTGAGCCGGAAGGTCTCAGTTTCGATTCCCAGTCAGGGCACGTGCCTGGGTTACGGGCTGGGCCCCCCATTGAGGGTGCATGAGGGGCAACCAAACAAAGTATCTCTTGCAAAATCTTTAGAAAAGATAGTATTAGTAAAGATTGTTTAAAGGGGATAATTATTATTTGCTTTTTGCTATGATATCTGACAATAATTTTATGTTCACACATAAAATTTTATTTTTGTTATACCCACATTGTATTTAATTTACAGTAATTCTATTATACCTATAATAAATGTTCGAAATCTCGAAGAAAGCAAAGTTGATATTCTTGGATAATCCATCCCTTCCTGCACCCTCCCTCCCCCAACCCACCCCAAACTTAGCTTCAATTCCATGATTATCACCCAAAATAAGCAATAATACTCACTTAATGTATACATTTCCAGGTTTTTTACAGATAATTATAAACATATATGTACATATAGAAACACTTGTGTTTTATCTTACTGGTTTTTAAACAATTGGAATAGTAACATGTACAGGTACAATTATTTATTTTTTTACTTTACATTATATTATAAATATTTTCCCATATCAGCACACAAAGTTCCAAGATTTTTAGCAGCTGCATAATATTTCATTGCATATACTCATAAATTATTTATACTAGTTCTCGTACTGATAGAAATTTAATTAGTTACCAACTTTTTCTTTGTAAATCCTTGGATTCAGCTCTTTCAGACAAGTGTATTTCTCTGGGTTTAACACCAACATGAAGGTTTGCTGGATATAAAAAAAATTCAAGGGGGTGGAGGGATCGAGCCAAAAGGAAAAAGGACTCGTGGACATAGACAACAGTGTGGTGATGGCAGAAGGCAGGGGGGAAAAGGGGTAAATGGTAATGAAAAAATACAATAAAACAATTTTTTTAATTAAAAATTCAATGAAACAATAACACTTAGCTCTGTTTAGGTGTCACAAAAACTTGGAAGTCCCAGGAAGGGAAGAACTGGGATTGTCCATCACAGCCAAGAGGGATTTCCATTTGTTACTTCAAAACAAGCCTTCTTAAAGTTTTAGAAAGCTTTTGTTGCTCTGTTATTTACATTTAAATGCCTTTGGAATTATGATTAATGTTCACATTAGACATAGTTTTAAGATTTTGCAATTAATGATCTTAACATTTTCAAACCTTAAAACTAATTTAAAGTGATGTCAGTGAAAATGGCAGAGTCAAGACCTCTGAAAATTCTCTCTTGCATAAAAGAAATGAGAACACTTGCAAGATTACCAGAATTAACTTCTCACAACATTGAAAATGAACCAAAGTTTTAGCAATCAAGGGAGTATTCATTAAAAAAAGAAAAAGAAAAAAAAAGGCCAAATCTTGGTAAGAACAGCAACCTTGCAGAGGTTCCCCTGTTTACCTTCCCACCCCCCCTTGCTGCCTTTGCAGTAGCCCTGAAACCCGACAGACTACACCTGCAGTGAAAACCAACAGCCTGGCAGCCACTAAAAAGGGCCCATTAGGGTTCAAAACCACGTTCTCTGCCTGGTAATTCCCTGGAACACCCAGCTTAAAAGGCTCTTTTTATTTGACTTTATTCAGAGCTCTCCCAGTATAAACAGCTCCCCCGCTACCCCACCCACAGGGGAACTTGTTGAAAACAATCATAGACAATTGTTCAACTTCACGACTACATAAGGTACCAGCACCAGTTGAGGCTCACAACAGGTGAACCAAAAAGCTTAAGAGGAAAATCTGGGGAATAAAATGTCCAGAGGGAGCTCTGGAAACATCAAATGTGTTGCTAGAAGTTCGAAAGGCCAAATGCATATGCAGGGTTGCACGCATGCCCCAGGCCGCGAGCATTCTCAGGAAAGAATTAAGAAAGGCCTAAACTTGCACATAGGGCCAACCTCGAGGCTCCGTACAAGCAGGTGGTTAAGGTTAAGAAAGTTAATGGCTCCCTAAGCCCCCAGTGCATAATGGGGATGAACATACTTAGCAACTAGCACCCAGGACCCAGAGAGATTTATTGGTTACAGGCATTTCAGAAAATCTCTTCAATCATTAGCTGACTACTAACTTAAGATAGACTTCAGAGGCCACACATGGTAACAGATACAAGTTATACAGAATTATTTCAGAAAAATTATTAAACAAACAATAAGGATAACAACAGCAAACAAACAGCCACAGAAGCACACCAAGGGAGACAGGGAGAGGGAATCTTATTTCCAACGTTACTACATTATACGAGGTCAGTCCAGAAGTTATCTAGTCATGTACTATGAAAAATAGAGACATTTATTGAAGAAGATACAAGAAACACTGTACATAGGACAGCGATGCCTCAGTCCCTTCAAAGTATGCATGTTGGGACCTCCCACAGTTCTCCCAATCACCAGCAGCTTTAAGTCCTGACTGGGTTGCTGGCTGGGTCCCCCATTGGGGGTGTGTGAGAGGCAACCAATCAATGTATCTCTTGCAAAATCTTTTAAAAAGATAGTATTAGTAAAGATTGTTTAAAGATCATTGTTATTTGCTCTTTGCTATGATATCTGACAATAATCTTATCTTCACACATAAAATTTGATTTTAGTTATACCCACATTGTATTGAATTTACAGCAATTTAATTATACCTAGAATAAATGTTCAAAACATTTGAACATTTGTATTCGTATTTTCCTGAATCTCATCAACAGTCTGAAATCTCTTCCCTTTCAAAGGTGATTTTAGTTTTAGGAAAAGCCAGAAGTCTCAGGGCACCATATCTGGGCTGTAGGTAGGGCTGAGTCACCTGAGTGACTTGATGTTTCTCCAAAAAACTCTGCAGGAGACGTGGTGCATGAGTGGGCACACTGTCGTGATGAAGCTGCCAATCACCAGTTGCCCACAGCTGCGGCCTTCCGAACCATCTGAATAGTTTCTGTGGAGGAAGGCTCAAGCTTAACACAAAATTGGATGCAGATTCATTGCTCAGAAGGTGCAGGGAAGTGGGGATGTTAGGATAAATTCATTGTATAAAGTCAGAAAGCCCATCAATTGACAATATCCTCCAGGGGTGTTCAGAAGACACTTCCATCTCCAGGCAGAGAGGGCAGTCTGCCGTGTGTCGTTTGAAGGTGAGAGAGACAGTAGATCTGTCCCTCTTGTGTCGGTGGGGACGACAGGCTTCTATAATGGCAGCACCAGAGAATGGCGCTTAGCTGCGAGACAAAAGGTAGATGTTATCCCTGCAAAGGGTAGCAAGGCCGGAGGGACAAGTTGCTAACGGATCAGGATGTCCTGCGTGACAGGATCCACAGACTTCCAATTAGGATGTTACTTAAATTGTAAAAGAAAAGGGGAAATAAAAGAGAGTTGTTGGAAAGAAGTTTGACATTAGCTGCAATGAAATCACAGCTCCTTATCCAGTTTGCAGATTTAAGTCAGATCGCAAACCCAGGATCATTCAGTGAAGCAGGTACCAACCTCCTAGGAAACAACTCAACAAGGCCACCACGAGAGCATTCAGTAAACATTCCCTAACACTCTCCCTAAATGGACTGCAGCCCTTCACCAGGGTCCCTGTGCACTGAGGAAGGGGGATAGCCAGACTTGCGAAGGACAGCCGGATAAGGAGTCTTAACTGAGACTGACATCAGGGGAATGTCAGTGCCAGTGTGGTCCTCCATCTGAAGTATAATCCAGCATATCTGGAAGTGTGGTATACATGGGATCCTGCAATGGTCCACGATGGCTCTCTAAGCCCCAAGTGCATGATGGGGATGAATATATTTAGCAACCAGGAGAACACTTACATTGGTTCTCTGAGTTATTCAGTAAGTCATTATGACAAGAGAACTAGTAAAACTCCAGAAAGTACCCATACCCCAGTGCCCCAGCCAAGGCTGTAAATGAGAGGAATGCTGTATTCTAGGGAGAATTGAACAGATCGCTGCCGACATCAAAGACATCGAAGGAGGCAGGGCTGGCGGTCTCCTCCCGTCCCCTTTTAATTAAACTGTCTGGTCCTAGCAAACACCAGATGAATCACAGGGAATGAAAGTGCACTGCTCTAAACCTGAAATCGGCCCCAGTTTCAGCTGCCATGCCAGATGAGGGGTCTTTATGCAACAGAGCAACAAACTGCTTCTGGCATTTGGTATGTGGTTATCAAGCCGGTGAATGTGTTCTTTTCAATATCCATCATTACAGAAGAATTAAAATATGCTTTTATGTGAGAAAGACAGCGGTGCATGTTCACTCTCTTGCCCAGGTCTGTGTTTGTTCTGCTGTTCTCTGCCCATAAAATAGTATCGGGGACTTTGGCTGTCTTGACGTTCCACAGAACAGCACATTGATCCACCATGTTGATATTATGTTAATCAGGCGGGATGAGATCTAATCCTCAGAGGTATGTGGATATAGTTCTTCTAAGGCAAAGGACAAGCTATTGGAACTTGAATCCTCTCCCACTACAAAGTGAAGGAAAATGGGATAGAGTGAAGTGAGTGCGGTAGGTTGGGGTCGAATGAAATAAAAATTAGAAGCCATGGTAAGGAGTTGAGAATGGACTCTAAGTACATTGGAAAGTTTGACACTAGAAAGGAGTAGTAGCTGACTCATTTGACGAGCCTACATTGCTGAATGGATTCTAAGAAGAAAAGGGTGGAAGGAGAAAATTTAGTAAGAGGTCGTTGCTATCACCTGGGTGAATGGCGGTGCCTTAACCCAGGACAGTGACCAATATTGTTGGTTATACCTACGTCATGGCTTTCACACGTGACCACTAAATAGTTAAACTAGTACTGTTTGACTGGAAGAAATTCTCCTTCTCACTTATATGATATTATTTTGGCCTCTGAGTTCTGGGATAACAGCTCTCCTCTGGGCTCAAGGGCATCTGGTTTGATTCAAAGTTGAACATCGTAGCCCTGGGGTTGGAGTGTTAAGGTGTGAAGTATTAGAATGGCTTATCATGGGCTATGTCTTCCTCCTGATATAAGCTTCACAGCTGGCCTAACTTCTCCAGAAAAAAAAGAGAGAGAGAGAGAGAGAGAGAAGAGCTTAGATTTTACAATCAATCCTTAACACATTGGTTAATGGTTTTAATACACTTTGAAGAGGAGTCCATCTGAGCGTCAGTACAGTGGACCAGTGTGCCAAACCACTTCAGCCCTAAAAAAAATGGGTTTTCTAATGATTCACTGAGCCCAGGACTCACGATTGTGGTAGGCTGTCCATGGACCGCACCGGCTGGGCGGGAATGCCAAGCCGATGGTCTTCAGCAAGGAACCCAGAGTTGAACCGGATCTCAGGTGAACTCCAAATGGCAGGGTGATTTTCCCATTGCCGCCCAGATCCATAACCAAACTTTGTTCTTAACACTGGCTGTCAGAAGAAAATGTGTATTTCCCACTGAGTAGTTAGGCGGCAATGTGACATCATTTTGATAACTAACTATCTTACATTGTTGGATTATTTCTACTTATCTGAGTACATTTGATACTGTTTGTGCTTCCTCCTGTCCTGCTTTTTGTCAAATAGCATATTTGGTATTCAATCATAAACATGGATAAATAACCATAAACAAAGCTTCCTAATGAGAGTTTTATACACAAATGGGACCTGATTCTCAGAACTCGGCTGTAAAGCTTTCACAGCCTCAAGCCAAAAATTCTTTTAGACTGAAGTGGAGACATGGGGAGCGGACTGGGACTGAGGGCAGCTGCCAGAGGTGGTTTCCTCGAGCCAAAGAAGGCACCCGGTGATGCAGGGAGCACCCCAACAGCAGCAGGGACCTTGAGGCTCGCGGTGGCCAGGGGGCATCTCAGAATCCCTGAAGGCCCTGCCAGTTAGCATGCTGGGCACTGTCTCAGTTGACATCATGTTGCCACAACAAACAAAGGAAAGAGACTGTTTGTCCCTAAGGTGATATCTCACAGCTGGCTCCAGCTGTAGTTCCACCCCACCTCCCCACACACAGACAAAACTCTCATCTGGAAAAGTAAAGCTAGCAGATATCAGGATTTCCCTATTGTCTTTGTCTGAACCTTCAACATTTGAAAAGAGACTCAGGCAAGCTTGTTGAATAAGTCCCTCTAAATTCTGAATGCAAGACAAATATAAACACTTGGAGGATGAGAAAAAAGAAAAACTCAAGAGTATGAAAAATTAGGTGGTTCAGAAGATGGAGGTTCCTAAATGAATTAATTCCTATCCCAACATCATATTACTTCTGAGCACAAAGCTCCAAGAAGCCACCTCCAAACATGGCTTTCGGCTATTTTAAGACTAAAGTACAAATTTAACAAGGAGAAACTCACCAGAGCGCTATTGAAGATCCTATGTCTGGATCCACGGCACTGAGTTCACAAATGCAGACTCGTTTATTCGTGTTTTGGAAGTAGAGCGTAAGTGGAAATTCTTGTTTTAGATGACAGCAAGACCACGTTTCAACCACTTGATGAGATCATTTTAAAACAGTTAATGCAACAATCTTTGCTGGGTATATAGTAGTGAAATTGAGACAATAGGAAGGTGAAAACAGGATATGTTTGAAGGAGGCATGATGTCAAGGCCCTGTGGAGCTCAGTGTTTGGTTCAGCTTGGAGAAGTGTGGAACCTATCGTTCACAATTTAAAGGGTAGCCATGTGGAAGGAAGACTGTGCTTACTTTGTATGGTCCAATGTGTAAAGCTAGGCCAAAATCATGAGATATTTCAGCCCATGTAAAGATTTTCTATGGTAGCTATTCAAGATAAACTGGGGGCTGGAAACTGTGTGTTCCTAATACTGGAAGGATTTAAGAAGAGACAGGGTGACTATTTGCTCAAACATTGTTCAGAGCTGAACTTAACAGCTATTGAGTCTGTTCCATTTGTGTGATTGGATGAGTCTTGATTACAAGCCCCTAAAGGCTAGTGCTGTATTATGTGATTTTATATTCTAAGAACCCTTCCCAAGTTTAAACATATAATCCAGCGGGTTGGTATTTATGGTTAGATTGTTTTTTCTTCAATCCTTGGGAGCATTGATACTTTGTCATGTTTTAAATAACTACTTCCAAAGGGGTGAGAGAGAGATAGAGAGAGAGAGAAACTCCTAGAAGAAATATGAAAAGAGGATTGTATCATTTATCAATGAAATAAGCAAAACCTTGACTAATCATTAAATAACATGATGACTTTGAAAGATAAACATCATGATGGGGACAAAAAAATTTTTCTTGCTGCATTTTACTACATAAGAGAAGATTATACATCCCTATCTTATAGTTTTCTGGTTTCTGTGTATTTAATTTCTAAATTACAGGATTTATTTTTATGAAACAAATAACTTTATTAAAGGGCCTAACTGCACAAAGAATAGAATTTTTATATTTTCAATATATTTTTAAATCAAGGTATTTCCCTTTGCTTATAATAATTCACCAGGTATTGAAACTGCAATCTCCAATCTAAGAAGTAGTGACTTTGCTCAGTTCTCAGCTACTGGTTTATTATAGAATTGCTTAAGAAGATTAGGCTTATGGAAATAATTATCATTAATAATTGTATATATTTATAAGGAAAGGCAAATATTTAACATTTTCTTTTCCTAGGAAAACCAACAAAGAAAAACTTACCTCTGTAGCAAAAAAAAAAATAGAAAAAGTAGACTTGGTAAGACTAACGGTTCAGATGTTCTTATTATGCTTTATTCGCACTTTGGAGAAGAGGAGAAAGTGAAAGTGATATGCAGAATCACAGCCAGATACAAACAGCCTGAATATGCTTTGATATGTAGTTTTAAAAATACTCCTACTTTGGCAGTTGCAAAATAGTCTTGGGATATAAAGTACAGCATAGGGAATACAGTCAATACTATTGCTGTAACTATGTGGTGCCAGGTAAGTATTGGAAATATCGGGAGGAAACCTTTGTATCATATGTGGTTGCCTAACCACTAAGCCGGACACCTGAAACCAATATAAAATAATATTGACTGTAAACTGTAATTGAAAAATAAAAGTCAAACTTTAAAAAAAAAACAAAAAACCTCCTATTACTCTTAGACATTTGAATTTAATGCCAGCATCAGAAAATCAGGAGATGTCACATTTTAAAATCTGCATTTCCACTCCACTTAAAAATCAAAAGATCTGGCGACACGGGGACCCTTTGCCTTGTGGCAGCAATGAGTAACAGTTAAATTGTCCCCCTTTAGAAAGGCTATGTTCTCGCCAGTTTACCAAACACCCCACTACCTCGCGCTGCGTTAGACCTGGCCCACCTCGCTCAGGCACGCACTCGTTAGCTGTGCCCCTGCAGTCATTGGCATTCCGACGGCGAGCTCACTTACATAACTTACACATGTAGAACGTGTCTGGGGAGCACATATCGCCTGTTTTCCACTAGCCAACTCTGTACAAATCTTCACTGTGGCATCTGGATGGGGACATGTATGTCTTCTGGAATGAAGGTGGTCCTCCAGGCCCACCACGAGAGGCCTTCGAATTGGGACGGAAGAAACACAGCGCTCCACATTGCCAAGCAAGGCACTCACCGTCTGCCTAGTTGAAAAGGCTTTAAAATTGACCCTTAGAATGCAGATCAACTGCTGTCCGTGCGCGCATGGGGGAAATGACCTGTCCTACTGCACAACCTGACACCTGTGAAAGTCACAGGCATTGGATGAAGTGAAAGATGAGAAAGGAGGACCCTTAATTACTCTGCCTAGCAGTGGTGGATTGTGAATTAGCTCTGAGGTTTGACAGTGCCCTACAGTCAAGGCCAACACGACTACACCTGGGCTGAAGAATGGGGTTTGTTACTAATTACACAAGAAAGGGGTTATCTCAGTAAGAGCAGTTAAAAAAGCAAAACAAAACATTGTAAGGATGGAGCTTCAGTTGGGTGGTATAGGAAACGGCCTTAAAGAGCAGAGGGGTTCCTTCGAGCTTAGATGCTGTTAGAGAGCAAGGCACTTCCATGATTGAGTGTTGGTGAGTGTCACAGGGACCTTGCTTTGTACTGTACTAAGACAAAATTATGAAGTGGTCTTGTTTTGGGGGGGCGGGTTTCTTTTCTTTCATTTTATCGTGGTCTCAGGGTAGCTTTTTCTGAGGTCAGGGCTATGTGAAATTATGTGTTGCTAGGAAACAAAACAGACTGATGGTGAGCATCAGATGAGCTTGTAGGCACATTGAGGCCCAACTGTAAATTCTAGGTCTACTCTAGATGTCAGGGGCTACACCTGCACTCCGCCACTCAGGATCCATGAGCTCCAAAGGTTTTTCAGCTCTAGTGAGAGAATCTCTTTTCTGAGTCATTACCTATGAGTTAGCAAAGCCAGGGGCTTACAAAGGGCTGACCCCTATGCAACTACCCTGCTTTGCTGAAATTCTGGAACTGGCTTTGTCAATACCTTACCAAAATAGAATAAGAAAGAAATGTTCATTTAGGATGGACAGATGATTGAACCCAGCTATGGGTGCAGGTCTTTGAAACAGGGAGAGGAAAAATAAATCACCCATCTCACTCTTGAGTAGTGCTTTAAGTTTTCTGAAATGCTGTCATTTTGGCTCATGGGATATTAATTGGTCCCATGGTAAAACAAACAAAAAATATCTACACCTTACAATCGAGTTCCCCCATATCCAACAGGGAGACATTTCCAGACCCCAGTGGATGCAGGGAACCGCGGATATTGCCGAACCCTGTCTACATTGTTTTTTTCCTATACATACATACCTATGATAGAGTTTAATTTATAAATTAGGCAATTACACACATAGAGGGTTTGTTCTTACTGTAGATCTTAACCTCAACATATTTTATTTGTTGTTTCTTATTAAGTGGAGAACTTTTACCTTTTCACTTAAAGGAAGCAATTTATGGCTCTTCTTGGCATATCCAAATTGTCAAAATCACTACTCTTGCACTTTGGGGCCATTACTAAGTAAAATAAGGGTGACTGAAACACCAACACTGTGATAATGGGACAGTCTCTCTAATAACCCATTCAGCTACTAAGTGATTAGCAAACAGCTCCTACAGTGTGGAGACAATGGGCAAAGGGACGCTTCACGCCCTGGGCAGGTCAGAGTGGACTGTGTGAGATTCCCTCATGCTACTCAGGACTGCTGCAATTTAAAACTTACGAATTGTTTATTTCTGAACTTTTCCATCTAATATTTTTGGACTGAGGCTGGCTGTGGATAACCAAAACCATGGTGAGTGGAACTGCAGATAAGAGGGACTCCGGTATTTATTGTAGTATCTTCGCTGGGGGCCTCTTGCACAGTATCAGGACCAAAACTGACCTCTCTACCACCAAACTGATCTCAAACGGGGGACGTGAGTGGGCAGGATGAGGAGCTCTCCTCAGCTATTGTTGGAACCACCCTGCAAAAAGACTTGAGCAGCTTTATGGGATTCAGTCTCAAGAAGGTGTCCTTTTCCTCCCATGCCCCACCCTTTTTCTGGCAGATGTTCAATAATCCCCTCCAGAATTCGTGTTATTGCTAAGAAGAGAGACCTTTCCAGGGGAGGACGGACAGTTGGGGGAAACCTCCTCCCTGCAGGTAGGTACACACAGAACAGTGGCACCTCACGCAGACCGTCCTCTGCTCACAGGCCGGAGGAGGCGCTTCTTCCTTCATGCCCACAGCAGCCTCCACCTTCAAAACGGGTCCTCTGTCCGCCCATAGCTCCAGCAGACTCTGAAGTGTTTCCCATTCCACATTGTGCCAAAATATCTCCAGCTGTCCAACTATTGAGGAACTGATAATTACCTCCCAATATTGGTCATAGCCATCCATTTAATATACTTCCCCTTATTCTAAAATTAACAGTTTCTTCTGAGATTTCTGAACTTGAATTTAAAGCCCTTGTAATCTGAGAACATATTAAATAGGGCTTGTTTCCCCATCCTATGGTGCTGCTTATACTTACTGAGGGATTAGGATTGAGTGAATGTTATAGGTTATCAGGCAATACCAAGGAGCACGGTGGGAGCAGGGGAAGCTGGCTGACAGCGCAGGAATATCTTAACCCTCCGCTGTTGTCCCTGAAATTTCTGTATTTCAGGATTTCAAGATTTCGTCTTTCAGCTCCATACATTCAGAGGCTTAATAATTACTGTGTCTAAGCTGATGGGCATTGAAAGAAAATTAGTTTAGAAACACGAGTAAGAAAAATTCCCATTCAGTGTTTATTATTTGAAATTGTGTGATGTGTACTTCATGTTTAAGCCATTTATGCTTTCAAAAATGGGCGCATTGCTTACATTTTTGAAAGTAACATGAACAAAGCCCAAATCTCTCAAGTTTCACTGCACTGAGTCAAAGTTCCCACTGATGTAACATCACAGAAGCATCACAGTTTGTGGGTTGGTTTTGTTTTTGTTGTTGTTGTTGTTGTTGTTTAGTCTAGTTTTGTTTTTGTTTTTCGGAGAATCCCTGCACGAACCATCCATTACCTTCTCCGTGACTGGGCGTCCGCGACGTCCTGACTTGTTCCTCACTAACAGCTTTCATCTTTCCCCATAAATACCTTCTGTCGCATTTTCAAACACCATGGTGCCTCTCCTGTGCAAGAAAGGTGGGAGGGGACGGGGAGGAAGGTTCGGGACTTAGAACTGAGGTCTTTCCCACTTGGTCGTTAGCATGAGACTTCACAGGCGAGCATGTGGTATGAAGCACAGCGCATCTGCCAACAGCAGTGTGTGCTCACCTGGACGTGTCACGGTGGAGGTACATAAACTGCATTTCCTTTTAATCCGCTGAATTGAGTTGGATCTACTTTTTACAGTGACCTGGTCTTATCCTAGCAAACATGCCCTCTCAGGTTGTGTATCTGAGGTGTGTGGTAGATACCAGGTGGAGACTTCCAGTGCTCCCTTAATATCTTTTTCTTTCCAACACCTGTGCAAGTTGTACTTTTCTGATTTTTTTTTTGTCAGTAAATCAGGGTCAGGAAACATTCTGTCCAAAAAAATGTGACCATACCATTTCCACCATAAAATATTCATTTGCTGGGGTGAGATCCTCCAGCTCGCTCTGTTGGTGCTTTGGGAACAGAGAATGTTGTACGTTTCATAACATTAAGGCAGGATGGTTGTGTCTCTGTCAACTCCCAGGGACCGTGGGGCAAAACCACCCACCACCCACAGGGGGCATTTAACAAAAGTGAGAATTAAACTTTGTTGTGTTAAGCCATTCAAGTTTGGGGATTGCTATCGCTGTAGCACATTATTAGCTTAAATTGATTAACACAGATGCTCAGTGTTGCACAATTATTTCAATGAGCAAAGATAGTAAAAAAGCAACTTCCAGGTAAAGATGGAAGGTTAAATACATGTATGTATTTTCCTTTTCTGCTTGAGCTCCATTAAAATGAAAACAAAGGGAGATTTTATAAAACATATGAGGATACAGCAGAGGAGACAATGGAAACAAAATTTTGGAATCTGAAAAGTAGATGACTAAATAACAAGGGGCTTATTATTTAAGAAGGTTGAGTCTAAGCCAGCAGTAGAGAAAACTATGATTATACCACAGAATCCTCAGAAGTCCCAGTGAGTATGGGTACCATCTATCTCCAGAAATAGAGGTAAAGGGGAGCAAACAGGCTAAAATCAACAGGCTTGGCTGAAAGCATTTGAAAAATTAGTTTCTATTCAGTGTGACTGGGAAAATGCCCTTCCTTCTTCCGTGAAGACTGCAGGGTTATGTTCTGGAGGTGGTAAACCAGAGAGCCTCTGGGAAATGAGCTATAAATGAAACCTTTACACTGCAGGGACTTGGCTAAGTAAACACCTATAAGGAAAGTTCATTGAGATGCCCAAACTCTTCTTCACTTTATCCAAGAACGCTGGTGGCCTGGGGCTCAAAATGCAAGTCTTGCTAGAGACCTTGGCTAGTTCGAGCGAAAAGACACTGTAGTTTTCCAATAAAACAGGCCAGTCTACTCAGCTTCCAATCAATGTGTAGGTTTCCAACTCCAATGTGAGCAGACATGAAGAAAGCCAAGGACGGAGTAAGAGGCCAAGACAGATAAGTGAATGAAAGTGACTTAGGGAAGCCGAGGCTGTGCAGGAAAAAATAAATCTTCGAAAACTAGCACAATATCCTCACACAGATAAAAGAACATATTGCAATCATTTAGTATAAATGAATATTCAGAAATAACAAGCTCTAAGAAATTAAAAATAAAATTTAAAACTTAATAGAAAAATAGGAAGATAAAGCCAAGATATTTTCCTAAAAAACAAACAAACAAACAAACAAAACCCTAAAAAGACAAAGTGCTAGGACTTTAAAAATAAAAAGAAATTGAGAAAAACAGTCCAGGAAGTCCAACAGTAATAAAATAAAAATTCAAGAAAGAACAGATGAAATAGAGGAGGGGAAATTATCAATAATTCATGAACGCTCAGCAGAATGAAGGATGTGAGTTTCAGGATTCAAGGGCCCTGTCCTCGGAGTGCCCAGGAGAGACACGGGTGCAGACGCTTCACTCTGCAGTTGCAGAAGCTCAGATCAAAGAGGAAATCCTACGGCCTCCCAAAGAGAAAAAATACATACATGTGAACAACATGTTTTATACCAATGATCAGGAATCCCAGTGGCTTCAGATTTCTCAGTAGCAAATATTAAAAATTAGATGGAAAGCAAGCAATATTTTCCTAGCCCTACTCCTCTTCTTAAAACTACGGACTTAGCAAAACTATCAGTCAAATGTCAGGGTAAAATATAAACAGTTTCAGAAACTGAAGGTCTCAAAAAGTTTACCTCTGAGGCAACCCTTCGAGGAAAGCTGTTGGAAGACCTACTTTGCAAAACAAGGGAATAAACCCAGAAAGAAGACATGAGATCAAAGAAACAAGGTGTCCAACACAAGAGAGAAGAAAAGAAAAATCCCCAAGGGAGTGAAGAATACAGGAGACGCTAAGATAACCCTTGCAGAAAACAACCATTTCATACTGCAGCAAGTCAGGGGGAACTTTCTTCACAAAGATGAAGGTGTTAAAATGCCCAGTGTGAATGACTTTACTGAGAAGAGAGTTGTGTAATTGCTGGATAGTTTGCATTAAACTGGTGATAAATATATAGAAAGCCAAGCAAACAAATGATAATTATTGGTACCACAAAATATAAAATGCGGTGCAGGAAAAGAAACAGTAACAGAAATTTCTAGGTTCAGCTCTCAGTAGCATTCACATAATTATGACAATTCAAGCAATAAATAGTTAATGAAGTTAAAACTGCTGTATAATTACATTGAAAGATTGAAAAGGAAAGAAGGGTGTGTTTCTTTGGAAGAAGTTAATGAGATTAAAAAAAACAACAAAGTTGAATGCTCATTTATTTAGGAGGAAGTCAGTAGATAATACACAAAGCAGAGAATTCAAGAAGCAGCAAAGCTAACATTATTTAGAGACTGTAAGAAAATGCCAAAGGGATCAGCTAAGAGAGTTGATAGTGACTCTGGGAAAGAGGAAGTAGGTTAGGAGGGGATCGATAATTTGCAGAGCAAATCTGATAAATCTATTTTAATATTAGGCTCTTCAAATATTGTGCTCATGTATCTATAGTAAAACACCTTAAACTCCCTCAAAAAACAAAAAGAGTAAAAAACAACAACTCTAACAAAGAATTAAACTCAAGTAAACATGTATTTTTTATAATGTTATTACATTAAAAATTTTTCATTTTCAAAATTCAGATTAAAAGTTAATAAAAAATCTAAACTTTTTCTTCTAAGCATGTGAACATATTTAAATATTTTAAGATGAAAATGAAATAGTACTATTTCCATGGAAAAGTTAAGAGGTATGGCAAATGTACTGAGTAATTCAAAAAGCATTAAGTAGAACTCCCAAAGAGAAAAGAGAATTGAAGGAGGATACAAATTGCAATATTGTAAAAGAAAATTTACTTGTTCTAAAAAAGATTAACCATGGTAATATATCATGATACACTTGATACCAATAATGAAATTGCTGGATTTCAAAACTTTACATGCTTCCAGAGGTGGGAGAAGTTTACAAAGAATACAATAACATTTTTAACAAAATGTTACAAAGAAATGATAACATTTTTTCCTATATTTGCTATTATTATACAGGGGTGGGCAAAAGTAAGTTTATAGTTGTGATATTGTGAAACATGTTTGTTCTTTTATTATATATTTTTCCAGTAAAAACAACCGTAAACCTACCTTTGCCCACACGTGTATTTTAGGAGATGCTTCCACTGTTGATTTTTATCCTAACTTATTGTAGTGTTTAGCCCTTCTCAGTTTTTTCTTTAAAAAATTATTTAATTAATCTTAAATTATTTTTAAATTTTCTCAGACTCTTTTTTACTCATTATCTGATTCATTTTCAAAGACGCCTGTCATCTATTTATGTATCTATGTATCTATCTGTCTGATATTTTTTCAAAGATTTTCGATGAGTCTAGCTGAAATGTCAAGTTATCCTCCATTGTCTTTGTTAATCTCTTAGGGACCATCTGTCCCACATGCTCCTGTAGATGCTTCTCTCTAGTGGTTTCTTTTCCTTGACGTCTATCTGCCCATGTATGCTTAGGATTCAAGGGCCGGAATGACCACTGTGGGTCACTGCACTGGCTGTCCCCAGCAATTGTGGACAGTACCACTTCAGCCTCAGGCTTCTGCTCTAATGGGAGGATGTTCCAGTCCTGTTTGGGTGGGTGGGTGGGATGTTCCTGCAGATGGGCCTCTTTTCGGGTAGGGCTAGCAGAGAGCACATACACAGGTTAAGAACTCATCTCAATAAAGCAGAGTAAGCCAAACAAGATATTTCTCTGGGAGCAGGGAGCGTTAGGGCATTTCATTGATCTACAGGACTGTTTTTTTATTTTCCCCTTTCTGGGAGACAGAGCCTCCACTATCAAGAGGAGTTTTCATTTCTTCTGTTATATCTAAGAGAAAATGCCATAGCCAGCCCTTTGTGTACCAGAGTTGAGGACCAGTCCAGCTGGGCTGGCAACCCTTCAATTAATTATGCTGCTAATTGCCACACAGGCTGTTCATTCATTCAACATCATTCAACAAATATTTCCAGCTCTTGTTGATGATGATCTTGGAGTTGTTCCAGGGCTCTGTGGGGAAGACTGGTGCTTGCTTCTTCAGTGACCCATTCCAGATGTCTCTATTTGTTTGTGATTTTTTTTGGCTCTATTTTCCCTGTCAAACCAGAGTATTTTATAATTTTACAAAATTCCTTAAACTTCCTGCTAATAAGACTTTCTCTGTTTTCCAGGACTGCTAAGGGTTTAATATCATTCCTATACTCCTTTCATCACTTTCCTAGGTATTGAGGAGGAAATGTAGAGGCTTCAATGTGCTTAGTCTGCCATCTTGGTATAGAAACCGTGGTCCTAACTTTGATTCATTTCTTAATTGACTACAGTTATCTGAGTACATTTACAAAAAGTGTCCATTGGTTGCTATATTTTCTGCATCCTTGCACTTCAGAGAATTTTTAGCACCCTCTCACATAACTGACAGCTGGGTATAAAATTATCATCTCAAAATCTGTGTTACCCCCTAGTTGTCTGATATTTGTAGTCACTGTCTACTGGCAAACTGCTTTTGGTTCCAGTTTAAGTTGTTGATTTCCTTCTGCTTAGATAATTATTGTATTTTTTCACTAAAACATGAAATTAGAAAAATATATCTTATATTTCTAGAAACTGTTTCAATGTGGTTCTCACTTTACTTCATCATGTCTCAAGTCTTATGTCTGAAATCCTCTTGCAGCGTATAAGATGTAATCCTTTGCCATTCATTTATCTCCACTCTTCTTCATATTTCTTTTATACTTTTTCTTAACTCTCACCTCTTTCTCCCAAGGAATTTCTACTGTGCAAACTGAAGATCCTCTTCAATGAGAAACAAACTCTTTTAAATCCTCTATCACTCCCCCTTCATGCCATTTATGAAACCTAGTTCTCCCTTTAGAATACCCTTCTCTGCAGTTCTTCCAAATACTTGGAAGGGAGACAAGATTTTCCACATACTGTTTAAAGACTATTTCAGCTACGATGACTATTTCAGATACGTAAGACTCCGGTCATACGTATCATCTGCGTCCTCCTAGCAGGGGCCTTGTGAGTGTTCAATGTAAATGATGCCATGGAAAAGGGTGATATTGCTTAAAGGTGTGGTAAGTAGAAAGAGAATAATATGAGTGGATTTCTCTTCTATCCCCAATAGTATCCTCCTCTTGCTCTCCACACACTCTTAGGCAGGATCATCCTCTCCCCTGTGGCATCACCTGCATTCATACACAGGGGGCTCACCAGGCCCTATCTCCAGATTAGATCTCTCTTCTCATTCTTAGAGCCCACTGCCTATTTCATATTGAATTAATACATCAATTCAACAAGTTCAAAGTGGAATTGATTATCCAACCTTTCTATTGAGGTTCCCATCTCAGAGAATGGCTTTTAATTGCTCCAAACCTGAAACCTGGCTGTCATCTTTGACTCTTCCTTCTTCCTGATACCCACATCCAATTAATTTAAACTTGATTCTACATCTTAAAAACTTCTCACATGTACCTACTTGTCTCCGTTCCCATACAGCTGCTTCTCAAGTTAGATGATCTTCTTCTCCCTAAACTCCCATAATAAGCTAATTGGTCTCTCAATAGTAGCCTTACTCTTCTCCTGTTCATTCTGCGCACCGGCCCTTTGGAAACATGCATGTAATCATCCTTAAAAGCTCTCCTCTTTGTGTTACATCCTTAGCCCTAGAGTAATGGTTAAAGCGAATCGCATCGACAATGAGATCATTTGTAACGTAGCCTCTGTTTTTCATTCATCCTCATCAACTCTTCTTTCTTTCCTTTTCTTTTTCAAAAAAAAATTTTCAGACTTACATAACATTGTTTTTCAGTCGGTTGAATGTGTCAGCCCCTCTTTAAATTTTGGGACTTTACCCAGTCTGTTCATTCTTTTCTATTTTTTTTCATCCAGATAATGCCTACATATTCCTCAAGTCTGCCAAAATATCACTTCTTCTGGAAAATCACCCCTGACCCCCTAAAACACTTGAAGCACACCTCTTGTAAGAGTGTCACTCCTGTCATAGCACATCCCATGCTTTATGCTACTGACTGGGATTTGTCCATCTTACAAGACAGACTCAACTCTACCAGAGCAGGGACCATGTCCGCCCTGTTTAACGTTTCTTTTCCTTCATCAGAAAGGTGCTCTGCAATTTTCATCCAATGAGTGACTTTATTAAATAAATCTTTCCTAGGACTTGCTAAATCTTTTAAATAAGATCATAATCCTTATTAATTTTAGCAACTTTCTCTTCTATCATTATTTTGGTGATTTCTTCTCCTTAATCTGCTCTATTTTTACCTTTAGAGTTCTTGATAAACAAAACATACCTCTCCATTTCATTTGCCATTTAGTGTCAGTAGGCTTTCCCTCTGAGTTTGTAGAGAGTTTCTTAAATTTCCTTCTACTTGAGCAAATCAGTGCTCTCTGACAGCCTGTCTTCAGTTCACTTCTTTCATGGCATTTTAAAATTTCACCAGCTTGCTTTTTGTCTGTGAGCAATCTGCCTGACTTCAGATCTGTACCTTTGAGGATGGCCTACCACAGCTCCACGGACTCTACCTCCTCTCAAATTCAGTCAGAAAGCCAATTAGAGATTTTCTAACGCTTTATTTTATCTTGTGTAGGAATTTCATTTCATGGGCCAAATTAGCTAGATTTTTTATTGGTTTTCTTTTTTTAGCAAAATCTTTTCTTTTCTTTTTTTTTCTTCTTTCTTTCTGTTTGCTCACCCTTCTAGAAGAGAGTACACCTGAAATGGGTTTAGTTTGAACCACTTAATTATAATGCTTTTAAATCATCCAGACTCAGGAAAAAGAATGAAAAGCCTAGTTTTATTTTGCTGAAACTAAGGTCCATTTTTCTGTAAAAAGCAGGAAACAACAGTTGGAACATTGTCTTTGCGTCTCAGGTTGCAGAACCGAAGTCAGCTGGATGAGTGCCTGCCTTCCTGACTGGTACCGTCCCTGCTAGTCTAGGTTAAGAACAAATGTCACAGCTGGTTCCTCTGCCCCATATGATTTCGAGGCTTTGAGCTCTTGTCAAAGATAGAAAGAAAGCTCATCTTTCCCTAATGCCATCTCGTCCAAGTTGAGGATCATCTGCTACTCCCAAATACTTGAGTTCTTTTCAGGGAGTCCTCTAACACAACTCCTCAGCCAGGCTTCAAACAATACAGCCCATTGGCCAATAAATTCACCTCTTTAATCTGTGCTGTAAAGTACCTTAAGATTTCTGTCAATACTGATTGCGCCCATCAGTAATTTCTAAGACTGGTGAAGATTTTTTTTCTCCTCCTTCTTGGTCACGTAAATGGGAATATAAAGACAGCCATCTTTACCCAGATGTTCTTTACAGAATTTCGTGTTAACAGCATCGATTTTATTTGTGGTGTACCACAAGCCACCTAATCTGTGCTGTGAATATTGTTCATCTACGGAGACAGAGTCTGAGTGACCTAAAATACCTTTACGCTATGGCTCCCCCTTCTGGTTCTGCAACGGAAAATCTCTCCACTGGAATACTGAGCGGACCTGAGTAAAGTGGGAAGGTCTCAGCTGGAGCTAGACACTTCTATTAACTGGTTAACTCGAATTCCTGAGAAGCTTTTAGCATTTCTTAGGAGGCTGCCAGCAGGAATATGAGTACAACATGTGCACATCAGGAAAACTCTTCAGGTCTGAGACCAAGGACATGAGGGTGCTGGCTCCGCCTGGACTTTTCAAACAGTCAACAGGGAAACACAAACGCTGTCCACTGGGAGGGCATGTGTGGGTAACACATGGAAGAAGACTGTTTGCTACCCCCATAGCTGTGCTGCCTTTAGAGAGTTAGGAAACGGGGTTCTGTGAGTTTATGAGAAGAGGAAACACTTTTTTGTGATTGAAAACACACACACACAATTTCTAATTTTTCTTAACAAGATAAAGATAGGATAATTTAATATGCCTGGTGAATTCCAATTTACTAATTCCATCTTTCCCTCATTATCCATTATGGTTTAAAAACTGCATTCTGATTGGTGTTTTATGATTTGATCAAATTCAGTATCATGAGACCTAATCAATTAAGAAGGATCTCTGCTGTTCATGACTCTTAAAAACTTGATGAAAAAATGTGAGAAAACATTTCAGTTTTTTTCTTCCAGCTTATGGTTCTCTGAACACTCATGTGTTTTGTGTTTGGAAGTATGAAGTATAACCTTTTTAAAAAAAAATTTGTTACCTCAGGCTATAGATTCAACTACTAATAATTATGTGTGTGTGAACGTGTGTGGGTGAATATGTATACCTTATACACCTTTTTTAAATTTTTCAATTACAATTGAAAAATTGTACACAGCATAGTGGTTAAGACATTTATGTAACTCCGAAGCAATCCCCTCAACAAGCATAGTACGCACCTGACACCACACGTAGTTATTACAATATCATTGACTATATTCCCTACGCTGTACTTTACATCCCTGTGACTATTTTGTAACTGCCAATTTGTATTTCCTAATCCCTTCATTTTAAAAAATAATTTCTACATATACATATGAATGTGTTTCCATTTAAAATTACTGTCAAAATATTATTTTAAAATGCTTTTAGAATTATTAATGAACTTAATGTTTTCCTTCTGCTGAGTAGAGAGGAACTAAGCTTAATAAAATCGCTTGGCATAATTAGGGGTTTCGATTATGTGAATCAGGCATCGTTACTAATTTTCATGCGATCATTCTCAAATTCTCTTTTTGATTCTCTTATTCTACCTGAGACGCATTCTGCACATTCTGCTGTTTACAGGGCTTGCTTATGTGGGTCTACTGAAGAAAGTATTGACACATTTCTACATGATTTGAAAATTGTTGACATTTAGAGAAAAGGGTGTATTGCATTTTAAGGTCTTTGCTAAAAGTAAGCTTTTTAAGTCAGATGGGGACTAGACATAATGGAGGGAGCACTTCATAAGTTGTGTAAAGATCTAATCACTATATTGTACACCTGACACTAGTATAATACTATATATCAACTGTAACTGAAAAAAAAGTAAGTATTTTAGGACACTGAAGCTGCATAAAGATGGCATGGTGCCTAGTTCTTGTCTTAGACTCACAGAAGATGGAGAAGGCCACAGGACAGTGTAGGCTCACAAGGCACCACACTTTCTACTATCTTTAGAACTCTTTGTAAAAGCAGTCGTAGGAGCCAGGAGGTATGTTATTAGTAGACCTACTATTTATTCTACACATCAGGAAATAGTATTCTGAATTTTCTTTGAGTAGCCCCCATCCTCAATCCCAGTACATCACATGGTTAAGGTAAGCCTCTAATTTGGACCATCAGAGCATCTAATCTTCCCTTTCTACTGACTAGGATCTAGATGTCCAATGACTCAATTTGCCCAATCAGTCAATCACTGAACATTCACAGAAGCGATCAGAGAGAGCGATGGCCAGAAAGAGCTGCTCCCTGTCACGCTGGACTAGATCTATGAGGCAGCCACCTCATCGCAACCTGAAACCTGAGAAAGGACCACCTGGGGCACAGAAATAGGAAGAGACCAAGGATATCACTGGAGGCATTGGATCTGGCATCTCCGAGCTTCTTAAAAATATAAAAACACCATCTTTTACTTCCTGTTAAGATGGTGACATTGGCAGACGTGGCTCACCTCTTCTCACAACCACAACAAAATTACAACTGAGATATAGAACAACCATCGCTCAGAGCCGACAGAAATCGGATTGACTGGAAGTCTGACAGCTATGGAATTAAAGAAACCACATCCACCCAGACTGGTAGAAGGGATGCAGATGTGTAACAGGCTGGTCCCCCATTTACATATGGTGGATAAAATTCAGGAAGGGATACCTGGGGAGCAAGGAGTCCCAGCCCCACACCAGGCCTTCCCGCCCAGGGTTCCAGTGCCAGGAACATAAGTCCCCAGAGCTTCTGGCTGCAAAAACCAGTGAGGATTGAGACGGTGGAAGAAACTGCTGGAGCCAAAGGTAGTTCTTCTTAAAGAACTCACACACAGACTCACCTATTCAGACTCACTCCCTCTTGGCTCCAGAGACGAGTTGATGGCTTGAGGGGCACCAATGGCATGCATGAGAGGCTGAGGTGTCTGGCATCAAGGCAAGCAGAGACCATTGTCCCTTCCCTGGGTCCTCCCCACACAGAGCCAGCAAACTGGTGCCATATCTAAGATTCCATCAGCCTGGTTAACACTGTTTGACCTACCTTGGAGATCTGCAGAGACTCCACCCACCCAAGCTACAGGCAGACCCAAGCTGCTTTTCCATATGAATGGTCACAACTCCCTAAATCCTCTCAAACAAGCAGCAGCTGGCCTCAGTGAGCCTCAGGCCCAGCACTAGCAGCGTAGATTCACAGCTTGGCTTCACCGGGAAATCTCTAAGGCTGGCACAAGTAGCAGCCATCTCGGATTGCTTTATAACTCAGGCAGGGTGGCCAGGGCAAAACATAGAATGGGGCCAGTCTTGGTCTGCACCACCCAGGAAACTCTGGAAGCCAGCTCACCCAGTGGACAGCTGCAGACCACACTGGAGCACTACCACCCTGCCCCTGCACAGCTGATGCTCCCTGGAGGGCAGAGGTTGGTGGTTAGTGGTCACAGCCAGTATTTGCAGCTGGCGGGCTTGGGTAAATCCCTCCCATTGACCTGTCAACAGCAACCAAGGCTCAACTACAAGAGTAGGGTGTACTCAGCCCACACGAAGGACACACCTCATGTACCCAGCTTGGGTGATAAGTGGAGACTGTGCCACTGGACCCTACAGGACACCTACTACATTAGGCCACGCTAACAAGACACAGAGTCAAAGCAGGTCCACCTAATGAATAGAAACAAACACAGGGAGGTTGCCAAAATGAAGAGACAAAGAAACATGGCCCAAATGAAGGAACAGATCAAAACTCCAGAAAAAAAACAAACAAAATGGAGATAAGCAATCTATCAGGTACAGGGTTCAAAACGCTGGTTATAAGGACACTCAAGGAATTTAGTAAGAACTTCAACAGCATAGAAAAGACCCAGTCAGAAACAAAGGATACAGTAACTGAAATAAAGAACAATTTACATGGAAACAACAGTAGAGCAGCTGAAGCCAAGAATCAAATCAATGATTTGGAACATACGGAAGCAAAGACAACCAACCAGAACAACAAGAAGAAAAGACAAACCAAAAAAATGAGGATAGTGTAAGCGGCCCCTGGGACAACTTTTTGCAATCCAACATTCGCTTCATAGGCATGCCAGAAGGAGAATAGAAAGAGCAAGAAATTGGAAACCTATTTGAAAAAATAATGAAAGAAAACTTCCCTAATGTTGTAAAGGAAATAGACATGCAAGTCCAGGAAGCACAGAGAGTCCCAAACTTGATGGATACAAAGAGGCCCACCCCAAGACACATCATAATTAAAATGCCAAAGGTTAAAGATAAAGAGATGGGAGGGTGGGTGTGGGAGAATGAGTGAGAGGTGAGGGGATTAAGTATAAATTGGTAGTTACAGGACAGCTGGGGGGATGTAGAGTACAGTATAAGAAAGGGAGTAGCCAAAGAACTTACACTCATGACCCATGGACATGAACAAGGGTAGGGGGATAGCCTGAGGCAGTGGGGGGTGCTGGGTCAAGGGGGGCAGAGAGGAAAAAATCAGGACAACTGTAATAGCATAATCAATAAAATATAATTTTTAAAAACACCATCTTTTTCTTTTGTTCATTTTAATGGGTTTTCTATCATTTGCCATTGAAAAAGCACCGACTGATAAAAGAAATTGCTTAGTTTGAATTTTAAAACTAAAGACCCACCCTAAGGCAGGATGGAACCTGCACGCACAGCAACCCTCCTGCCATGTGAATAAGGAGGGTGAAGGAGTGGCTAGACGCTGAAGTTTGCCTTCGCTTTCTTTGCTGGACCCCTCAACCGAAACACTGGCTGACGTCGGAGCTAAGTATTTCAGTGTCTTCTACAATAATTGCACCTTTAAGCTCAGAGCACACTACCTGTAAATCTGAATCTTCTCATACAACTTGTTTTGTTATTTTTGTTCTTGTTTTTGTTATTCGTAGAGCTAGCATTGCCCATAGATGATTATTTAGTTTAGCATTTTTTTCAAACTTGGTTTAATGTAGAAGCATGCTTTGAAAAAACTAGGTGAGGGTAGAGCTCCTTGCATCTGAATTGGTGTGAGGTGTTAGGGCATCCCCACCCCCCGCCCCATGCATACCCACCCTGTTTCTCCCTAGTCCTCCCCGGCCTCCCTGCCCCTCCATTCCAAGAGGCTGAGGTTTTGCTGAGAGCTGGAGGGGAGCACAGAGCCCACAAGAAATTCTCTAATCTTGCTTGACCAAGAGCACCACCAGGTTCAGATGGGGAAACTGAGGTCAAGAAATCTGGAGGAAATTCCCTACATTGCTCAACTAATCAGGCTTAGCACTGCTGTGACGTTATCTGGATTTTATTACTGTAAACTTAAAAAAATTATTAATATTCAATTTCCACAAGTAATACATGAATACATTCTAACAGTATATTTACCGAAGAGTCCAGTCACCTCAGAATGAAGTGCCTCTTGAGTCTTCCACATCTAGCAAAGTAGCCCACTGTTAAGAGCATGGAAGGTTCATTTTCAGGCTCCCTTTGTATATGTTTCTGTAGAAATGCAGAGTGTTACTTCACAGGGCATTAATACAAAAAAAGGTCAAAGTTAAAAGGACCTTTAATGTGTTAATTACCCTGGTCTTGTTAATCATTCCATAATGTGTATGTATATTAAATCATCACATTGAACACTATAAATATATACAATTGTATTTGTCAACTATTCCTCAATAAAGTTTAAAAAAATAAAAAGGGCACTTGACATCTCAGTGAGCTTCACCTGTGTGAAACTCCAGGCTCTGTATTTTAGCATCTTTGTACACTTTCAGTTATACAGCTATTTATTGGTAAAGGACATTTTAAAGAATTGTCTCTGTATTTTCTGTGAGCCTAGTTCATGTACTGATACTTCTCAGCCTTTTTAATCTATACCTTCTTTCCATAATAAGCTACGCTGAGTTCTTCTTTAGTGTTATTTGAGATTCAAAATAATTAATACAAATTAGAACAAATAAGCAATGACAGCAGTGAACACACCTTTTCAAACTACGCTCTCTCCCTCAAATGTTGCTCCTCCCCAACCCCTCTGTGGTCGACAGCCCAGGTGGCTGCCAGCCTCCCGCAACACACTTTCACCTGGCGGCAGGACATCCCTAAGGAACAGTCTAGTCAATAGCTCGGAGATGACTGCATGGTGACATTCCACGCACAGTGATAATAACACAACTACATTTTAGGACAATGGAGAACATAAAACTTAGAGCAAAACACAGACTAATGAACTCATTTGGGGAGGCTAAAAGTGGGCCTCCCTGACTTAACAAAAATGCTCACAGCATTGCTCGTGGCAAAGGAGTCGACGTGGAGTGATTTTCTTCCTGTGCACAGTGCTCTTTTGAGTTTAGTTCTCCCTGTGGGAAAGAGTTGAAGAATCAAGTCACCGATCAACTTTGATTTTGCTTGAACTGCCTGTCCCCACCCCATTTCCCCTCAACTCTTAAGAGTTTGGTGCAAACTAAGAATGGCAAACACTACAGATAAGGTGATGGACAGGCTATAAGAGGGGGAGATCATTACCTGAAGATTAACTATAGAAGCCCCAAAATGAGGATGGGATGTTTCAGAAGAATCTTCCATGAGATTTCCAGCCCAGTGTACAGGGTTGGGCTGGCTCTACTGTGATTCCAACTTTGTCAAGAACCCTATAAAATCATTTCTCATTTTTGACAGAACATGGGCAAGGGGGAAAGAAAATATATGACAAATAAAATTTGTTTTAGGTGGGGTATTTGTTTATTGGGGAGGAAAATGACTTATAAGCTGGCCAAAGAAAGATGTCCAGGGATTTCTCCCAGTCTCCATCTCTGTAATTGCCCACTAAATATGACATTATTCTGTCTCCCCAGTACAAGTCAGCTAGGAGACTGGTAAGAAGAACCCCTGCAGACTCACCAACTTTTGGGTGCTTCCCCCACCCACCAGGCCCTGCCTGTCTAACAGCAGCTCCAGGTCCCACCCATTCGAGCACCCAGCTCCAGCTGTGCACCCCTGTGAGCTCTGCCAGGAGCTGAAGCCTCGCTGGGACACCCACAAATCTTTTACCCACTGGGATCTAAAACTCTGCATTAACAGCACACTCGCTATTAATACCATCTAACGGGTTCCTCCTGCTCTGATTTCAGTCATTCAGCAAACCTGTGATTATAATGTGAATTTCCAAGAAGATGTTGAAATAGCATAATATAAATAGTTGGTCACTAATACTTGGTAATTAACAAGCAGGTATTCTGGCTTTCATGAACTTTTCAGCATAAGCCAAGACCAGGAATTAGGCTACAATTTTGACCATGAAGTTTACCTGCCTAAAACTCCAAAATCTTCTCCTTCATTGTAGTAAAGCTAGAAGATGGAATGTCACTTAATTGGACAACTGGATGTCCTATATTGGACTCATTTAGGCAGAAATAGACCCGCTGTTACAAGCTAAAATTTTGTAAAAGGAAATAGTGGGGAATAATATTGGGCAAGATGAGATGCTGAATGATAGGCTAACATACTTGGCTTTACCAGTCTTAAAAATAACAGAAAGTCATCAAAGGTTTTTGAATGTTCAGTCAAGGTTGGGGGAAGATAATAAGAGTGACAACAGAGAAACCAATTTTGTATATGTGTCACTTTTAGTTTAGGGGTCTTTTGTCACACACGATTTCACCTAATCCTATTAACACTGTGAAGCAGAAATGGTCATGCCCACTTTTTGGATGGGAAAACCCACGCTGAGTGAGCTGTGATTTGGCCAAGGTTGCTCAACTAGTAATATGGTAATTTCAAATACAGTGTTGATCTAAATAGTCCCATATTAGTGTTAGGCCGCAACTCTGCTAGTGAAGCCACCATAAACCCCTCACACTTGCCTACCTAGACTCTGAACTAATACAAACAGCACTTCTTCCCCACTGGAGTGAGGACAGGTCTGTAAATGGTTTCCTGCTCCATGAAACCGAGCACACCCTTAGCCCCAGGAACCTCATGAGCTACACTTCCAACCAGCCCACATGGTTGCCCTTCTCCGCTCACGTGGGCCCTTGCCCTGGGTCCTAATGGTGGAGCTGATATACGTTTATTGCTTATCCTGGCCATGGCCTGACCCCCTCAACCTTCCCAGCTTATTAAAGCATCCCTGTTATGTTGCTGGTTTCAACAGGGGCAGGACTGGATTTTGGGAAAGATATATCCCTACCACAAGCAATTGACCTAGTGTTTGGTGTCAACCTCACTCCACAAGCTCTTTAAATACAGCCACACTTTTGTTATGTTTGATCATCAAAAGGAATATAGAAATAAAACCTATTTTGAATGTAAAATAGTTCTATTGTCATCTGATAATAATTATCCAAAGTGAGAGAGTTCAATGGGTGTTGGTAACGGGAAATAAGAAAGTTGCTTTGTATTTATAACAATGAATGGGGATTCAAATGTTGTGGTTTAAAGAATGTCATGATTCTAAGTGGAGATTCTGAAATATATATCTAGGATGATTAGCGGTATTATGGAATCTCAGCAGAAAATCCTAGAGATAGCAATTCATTAAGAAACCATTTTTAATTGATGATTCAGAGAACAGGCTCATATCACCAAGTGGGAAATTAGAGAAGACCTCTAAAGGCGGGGGTCTGAAAAGAGCCGCCCACTACAGTGGGTTATGCAACAGGTGGCGGAGAATAACTCTGAATCGATGGCAGCTTTCTCTCATTTTTGTAAAAGCTTGAAAGAAAAGTTGCTTTGTAAGTCACATACAAAGGTAGGCAGGAGATGAACATTTTATGTGACTCTTGAACAAATGTGGTATTTCTGCAGCCTTCTCTGCCAACAGAATCTATCAGCCAGTTTTCTAAGACATCAGTCCCACGGAATTCCCTTGAACTTACAGTCCCACGAGATACTCTAAACTGCTTAACAGATTTCATTCTGCATTTTATCGATATTTCTTACAGGGGATGAAGAGAAGGAGGAAATGCAGATACATGCTAAACATTGTACAGATATTATTTTCACCCTAGTCATAACTATGTCATTTTTCCTTCTACAGAAAACGAAAATGAGGTTCAGAAAAACCCAAGAGGCTGTTTGAAATTACACAAATCTGTATGTCTGAACCTAGATTTGCATCCAGCTCTGCTTCACTCTAAAAACTAAGTTTTTCCTCTGCATGCCACGTTCATGTGTTCCACCCAACTTCTCATTGAGAGATTGAACATCTTCCAGTCTAGCTCATTTGATCAATTAACAAATGACTCCCTTAGAGGCAGTTACCAGCAGCCTTTGACAACAGGGCCACTGCTGCAAATGCACTAACATCTTAAGTCTCCTGACAGTGAGAATTAAGGAAAATAGGATTTAATCTCCCGTTAGAGTACACATAACATATACTCCCTACCTTCAACATACAGGCAGGCTGTCTTCCACCTCTGACCCCATTCACTGCCATGTTCCTCTGCGTCTATTGAAATGACTTTTGGCCCCTGATGGTGACAGAGTTGATTTCTGTTCTTACGCCCTGAATCTCTGAAGAAAGTGCAGGTTCATTTGCTGTGGGTTGATCAGGTCCCAGGGTTAGATGTTAGAATGAGATGCACCTTGTGATGAAGACCCTGCAGCCTTGAACTAGGCCAGGCCTTTGAGGGCCTGGCTGGGATGCCAAGTACCATTTTCTTGTACATAAGAACCAGTTAGTTACTCTGTAGGTCCAGTCTCAGGTTTAGGGCTGCCTATCTGTCCCTCCATCACACTGTTAAGGTCCTTAATGTGTGCGATGATCTTGCTGGTTCCCAAAGCTCATACAGGACGCATTAGATCTAATCAAACAGGAAATCCGAGTTGCTCTACACTGGTGACATAAATTCTATGCTACGGATCTAAAAAAAGAAATAATATGATAAAATATTAAATGGGAAAATCTCTTTGCTTTTTTGCATTTTCTTAATAAATAGATTGACGCAAAAACAGGAATCCCTCATTTCTTACGAAAGATCTACCAAGCACTGTGTTGACTGTTTTCCATGCCGTGCCATACTGAGATATGGATGGGGCAGAATTGGAAAATACAGTTATCAATTTTTGTGCATTGCCATTGGAATACAAAAAAGTCTGACTAGATAAGAGTGTGTACCATGGGAGGGAGGCTCGGCTCCCTTAAGTCTCTCTCCTTTCTACATTAGAAATTTGTTTGGGCTAAATGAACCCAGATGACAAGGTGGAATCAATAGGGATTTTTTTCCAGTCCGTCTAACCTGCGGGATCTCTCACATCGTCACCACTTTATTATTTCTGTCCTGAATCGTTCCATGAGGACCTTATTCATATCCTACTCCCGTCTGTCCTGAGGCAAAGACAAAAGCTCTCTTGGGCTGTGAAGACACTGCTGCTTTCTTCCCGGCCTGTGCTCTCCTGCAGTAATCAATGTTTATGGCTGCAGTTACAGTAAAAATAGCAAAAGTCAATATTTGTGCTCCGTATCTGTCAGATAATAAAGCTGGCTGGGAGCAGGGCTACATGACATCTGCCTGCAAAACACAGGGCTGGTCTCCTCATCCTTCCAGACAGTTTGTCTAAAGATGGCGTCATATTTGTACAGCTGACATTCTCAAATCCTCCACGTGTGTCCTCAGGGAAGCTCAAGACTTTTGTCTGATTTTTGATCCTGTTGATTCTGGCCTTTAAACTGGAAAAAAAAAAGTTAAAAAATAAAGGAAAAAAATTAAAAAATAAGATAATGAAACAAGACTGAATAACCATTCAGAAAAACAGTCCTCTTTAAACTATTGTTTTTTTAAACCTTGTCTACTTCCACCAAGGATAATAAGAAACAAAGAAATGACGGAAAAATAAAATGAAAGACCCTAAAGCAGGCTGGGAGGTCAGAGTTTCTTTCGAGAGTTTGGATTTTAGATGAAGACCAAGGTTTCAGTTTCCGTCCTGTTATTCTGGACAAGTATTTTCCTTGAAATAGCCTCAGGTTTTTCATCTGTAAAATGAACATGTTAATAGAATACAATTTATAGAATTGTCAAGAAGATTAAATGAGATAACGCAGGGAAAGCGTTTAGCACAACGGGTGATAACAATACCAGAGCTTGTTCGTGTCAAGCCAAGTGATAGCGAAGTGAGCCAGCTCTTCCTTTTCGTCAGCTACTCAGCCTCATTAAATGACTAACGCGAGTCGCTATAAAAAAGTGAATGTGAAAGTCAAAACTCAAATTTTATAACTCATTTTTATGTTACATTTCTTTACGACTATTACTATTAATCTTCCATGGCTTATTCCTTACACATTTCCATCTTGCTCAATGTTTCCAAGTCAGAATTCTTGTCTTAGTCTGGGAACACCATTGTTATACTTGTTGAGCAGTGTGATCCCCAATTCCCACTGGGGATCCTCCAGCATTTCACAGCCTCTTTACTGTAATTCATTGCATTCAACAAGCTAGTCTTTCTCTAAAAGCGACATAATTTTTAGTATGCAAAATGATTTTAGGCGAATGAGCTTCTATAGTTCTAAAAGTCATTTATTTTAAAATTTATGAGAGAAAATATGGTAGCAGACCAAACCCATGATCTCCTAGATATTATCCTCTAGGTTGAGGATAAAGCAAGGTAAAGAGTAAAAACTGACAATTTAAAAAAGATTTAGCATAATATTGATTAGGCTGCGGGCGCTCATTCGTGTCTCCCCGGTCCTCCCGGTTGAGCGGGGCTGTGCGTCACCGCTGAGCGGAAGCATTCAAGAGCCTACATGCAGCTCTGCAGCGTCTCTCACACTGCCGTGGCCTGTCTCCGAGCCTGCGTGTTCCAGACGACTCGGGTGTAGGACGAGGGAGCCTCCATCAGCTTGTGCCCCTAAGTGACATTGTGGAGCAAAACCTCTACCAACCCATGACCAATGCGTAGTATGAGAGAGAAAAACCTCTCGCTGTGTTAATTCGCTGAGTTTGGGGGGTTATTAGGGACCTCAGCATGGTGCTATGTAAACTACCACAAAGGTGGTCACAACAGTGTTTGAGACCTGCAGTTTCTTGATCAGATGGCACTGTCCTCCAAGTAACATAGTTTTCTGTCCTTGTCAACTCTTCTCTTAGCACATTCTAATTTGTCAATGGCTTTCTTAAAATATGACGTTGAGAGATAAACCCATCAGATGTGGTTGGAATAAAATGGAGTTTCTCTCCACTGGTATCAATTTTCAACCTATGATACATAAGCCTTCTTTTAAACCCTCCATCCGATTGTTGGCTCATATTAAATATGCACTACTCAAAATCCTTTTGTTGTGAATTTTTCTGAATCCTTTTCCCCTCATCTTTTCTTTCAGTGCATGATTCATTGAATTTCTACTTTTTTTTTTTATTATTTTACTTTAGTCCTTCAAAGTCAGGCTTGAAAGATCTTTTTAAATCTTAATTATTTCATTCAACATAAATCACTTGGAGTGATTCATCCGCCACTCTAAGCTTTGTGTTTTCACATACTGAATACATATGATTTCTAAGTTTTTATGTAAAGCAGTGATTCTCAACTTTATCTAACAAAGAATCATTAATCATGAGGAGTCCAAAATGACCTCCTATGGGTTGGACATGAAGGTGGCTTCACTGGAAGTAAAACTAACATTTTTTATTTGTATATTTTATAATTTATGTGACTCTTTTAAATTATACCTAAAATATATCACTGCTTATTGTAACATAATTTTCCCATAAACCTTGAATTAATATTGATACTATATGAGAAAGTATAGTGTTTATCTTGTGTGTGGCATGGAATGGGCCTCAAAGCCTTAGAAAGAGAGAGAAGGAGGGAGGGGAGGGAGGAAGAAGAGAAAGAAGAAAGGAGGAAGGTAAAGGAAAAATAAATAAATGCAAGAATACATGAAGCATGCCTTTGGCAAACAATATATATCTACTGAAAAAGAAAACTTTTTTTTCTTTCTTTTTTCTGTTGGAGGGGGGATCACTTCTTTTGTGAACTTCTGTTTCCAACAACATATATTTATTTAATATTTTTTAGATCTTTTTCTAAGTTGTTTTCTTCCAATATTTCAATGCCTCTTCTTCTCTTCTTTATATTCACTGCTTTCCATTGGATTATATATGTTTGTTACATTAAAACATAGGCTTATTTATTTAACAAATATTCATTGAGCATTAATTCTATGCCCGAGACTATGTTATCCATATAAATATAGTGACAGGCAAGTTCAACCCGGTCACTGTTCTTACGCAACTGAAAACTAGATGCCGGGGCAGTCCTCCTTTGGTTTCTTTAGATGTCCTTCTTTTTTCCTTCTCATCAGAGTTATTGTCATTTGTATAGTCAGAACTTCGAGTTTGAAGAGTCTCTCATTCCTCCTAAGTTATCACCCCATTAAAATGCCACAAGCTATAGGATAATAATTGCACGTTCTCTGAAAATTCATCCTAGTCTCACTCTCAGCCCCACTGTCACCTGTTGAACACACCTGTATGCCCCTAGATGAGAACTAGGTCTACAGGCAGAAAGTGGATGTGCTTGCTCAGGTGAGAAACAGCCGAGAAAAGAATCCCTGAGTGAACACCACTGCCCGAGAACATACGGGCCTTCTCAATGTGCGCTTCCTTCTCAGACTGAAGCATGTTGTGTGAAACAACTTACATAATGGTTTTTCCAGCTGGTAGCCACTTGGAAAGAAATACCCTGTTATACTATTTCTTTCTGAACTAAAAAAAATTTTCAAGAGACTCAATGTATTATTATAATGACTGCAGTTTTTATTGCAGCTGTTCACTGTAGCAATATTTAAAAATATAAACAGAAAAAGATAAGAAAATTCAAATAAACTTGGATATCCACTGCCCAGAGAGATCAATATTTTCATATAGATCTTCCCACATTTAAACTTTTAAAATTACAAATGTGTACTACAATTGTACTGTTTGGTATTATACCATTACACCATATGTTATTTTTCCACCTATGATATGTAATTATTTCTCATGATATTAAATAGTTCTCTAAAACACATTAATAATGATATAATGCACTGTCATGGTATTGCTAGTTGAAATGAAGTCTTTTCACCGGGTTGCAAGGAAGGTAATCCAAGGACCCACATATCGGGGGCTGTGGCGCAGTGGTGAGGCTTCTTGGAGCTGGAGCCAACACAAAAGGCTGACTCAGGTTGGACTTCATTGTTTCGTCTCCATGCACCCCACCGCGAAGGAAGTCCAACCTGGTCTTCATCAGGCCCAGTATAAAGGCCAGTGTACAAAAGTTATGCGCATGCCGAGGCTTAGTCCACGTCAGTCCCCCTATGGCTAGCTTAGTCTGTCCCTGGCTGCATTCCATCTGGGGTTGTGTCTGGCTGGCACTAAGGGCCCCCGCAGTCTGCCACAGGCCCCAGGTGGCTGGCTGCTAAGGCCACATGGCTGCTGTGGAGAGAGAACATGCAAACAAACAAGGTGAGCACATGTTAACGTGCGTGAGTGTGTGTGTGTGTGTGTGTGAGAGAGAGAGAGAGAGAGAGAGAGAGAGAGAGAGAGAGACCCTTTGTTAGGCTAATTATATTATCTTGGGCTTGGGAAGGGCGTGGTGCCCTTTCAAATTAACCTATCAACTTCTCAAGCTTTTGCAGGTTGGTGCTGGATCCGCCACCTAACGGACCCATTTCCTCGATCTTCTGGGGACTTTATCCTTGATCCAATCCTATCCTTCCCCAGGCTGGGCAGACAGGCCTCTAGGGTCCCCATTTTAGCTCCTACTGCACATGCCTCAAGGTAGAAGCACCTCCCCTCTCGCCATCTTGGTTTCTGCTGAGCACACACCCAAGCAGGGGAATTTCCTCCCCTGGTAATGGCCCGTCCTGCCCGCCTGGGGGACTGAGGTCCCAGGATGGAGGGTGTCCTGGGAACCGTGAAGCTGTGACTCCCTCGTGAAGCAAGTAGGCTTATTGTCCAAGTCAGCTCTCTGGTTTATTATGCTTCTTAATGTCTGATTCCCTTTGCTTTCTTCCTTTATTAATATCTAGCTACCTATGCTGACAGTGCCATGCTTTATTTTAGAAAACCTTAATATTAAACATTTAAAGAGTTCTCCAATGTTTTACTAATATGATAAAATTTCTTATAACAATATCTGAATATAAATCTATATGCATTCCTTTAGGGTAAATTTCCAGCAGTAGAATTATTCGGTAAATTCCTAAGGCTGTGTTTTTATATTTTTAAGGCTTTTGGTATCTTTTCCCAACCTATTCTCTAGAAGCTTTGTTCAAGTTTATATTTCTAACACTAGTGTACGGGACTGCTCAGTGAGCAAAGGGTATTGCTGTAAAAATCTCTTCTAGATCATAATTAAAACATATCCCATATTTCTTTAGGGAACTGACTGTTACTTGTTTTTTTTCTACTAAATATTTGTCTTTAAAATATTTTAAATTTATTTTATTCTTAAAATTTTTATATCTTAAGAATATTGTTTTTATTTTATATATATGGCAAGTGTTTTCTCGGATTTGTTATTTGAACATTAATTTTATTCACAGTGTTTTGAAGGGACGCCTATTGTTTTTATTATAGTAAAATACTTCTATATATTTTATGAATTTGATTTCATGTTAGGCTCTTACCTTTAGTTCTCTTTTTCTCCAAAAACCCTGTAAAAATAATTAGATAAGTTGGTGGGGGGGTGGGATTCTATTATTGCCAGCAGCTGGAGAAGTATGAATTCCATGTAATAGAACTTTCAAGCCTCACAACAGAAAGGTAAAGGAATTTCTGTAATTTCAGGAAGGACTTCCATTGCAAATAATTGTGTGAAAGTACAATAAACTCATATGTTAAGTGTTATAAGTTTTAAAAATTTTCTTCTGTGTACCTTCCTGTATTTTCCAAAATTTCCATAAGTAAATGGATATTTATATCATGAAACAAACAAAAAAGTCGGTAAACAAATGCACAAGGTAGACTGCAGGACTGGCATGAAGTGTTTTTTTAATATATCTGTGAGTAACAGAGATACCTTTTTTTATAACAGAGGATGGCACGTGTGAGAAACTCCATGTCTCTGGCTTTAATCTGTATTGAGCAGTGGTTCTTAACCAAGAGTAAGTTTGTCCCCCCTTCCCCGGACACACTTGGCAACGACTAGAGAGATTTTTGGTTGTCACACCTGGGGGTTCCACTGGCAGCAGGTGGGTAGAGTCCAGGAATGATGCTAAATATCTTATGATGCCCAGCCAACCCCCCACAGCAATTACCTCGCCCAAAATATCAACAGTGCTAAAACTGAGAAACATTAGTGTACAGACTTAAAGATGAGTGATCTCCAGAGTGGGGTTCAGACCGCCAAGGAAGTGCGCAGCCCAATCCATTAGAGTGAAAAAATTAAAATTTCAATTCATGTTAATTTTTATTCCAAAAATTGATATTAATTTTCATTTATACTCAAAGTATAGATTAGCCCTGTTCCCCTGACATAGCCCAGGTGTCCCCCAGTCTCAGGTGACAATCAGGCTGAAATGTCCTGAGGGATGAGAGAGGACCCCACTGAGGGAAGGACAGCGGCACCCCACTGGTTTGTTGGCTTGCAGCATGTCATGACATCCTGCCTCGCCACATGCCAGGCCAGACTCATCTTGCAGATGATGTTACACAGTTCTGAACAAGCTACCTTTCACACATACAGCTTTAAAAGACCTTAGAAAGGAATCAGGTTGACTGAAAACAGCATTTGTAATGTGAACACAAGCAGCAGAAAGATAATGGCTGACATGTCTCTCAGGGCAAGCTCTCTGAGGGCCGTGCCGCGGGAAGAACGGACAGCATCCTCAGCTCCATCCCCGGACCGGGGAGCTCTGTAAAAGACAGCCAGCGAAGAGGAGGGAGCCCCTGCTCCAGGTCCCATTCCTTAGGGGTGAGAAGATATGATCTGAGCAACCCGACAGCCGGCCTGAGTTTATTTGGATAAGACCAGGGTGTTGTCAGCAATAATAGAGCAATCAGCTAGCAATCAGTGGTGATTTACAGCTCAAAGCAATTCCAACAGATACCGGAACACCAGAAATTTACTGCTAAAGTTAGTCATTTCGGTGGTTCAGAAAGATTACGTGAGTGCCCAAGGCTATGCCCCCTCAGTAGACAGGAGAGGGACCCTTCAAGCTACTCGTCACTGGCTGCATGGGACTAGAGTCATACACGGCCCTCAGCTGTGGGGAAAGCAGTCTCCAAGCCACTCAGAGATCCAACAGTAAAGGGTGAAAAGCTTACTGGCTCTGGCAGTACATCAGTCTGCTAGGGATGCCCTATTGAAATAGCGTACACTGGGTAGATCAAACCACATGAATTAATTTGTGACAGTTCTAGAGGCTGGAAGTCTAGGATCAGGGTGCCTGTAACGTCAGGCCAGGGGAGTCAGGTTATCCCTGGCCTGCTAGTGGCCACCTTCTCACTGGCCTTTGCTCTGTGTGCACAAGTGTTGAAAGAGTGAGCTCCCTGTGGTCTCTTCTTACAAAAGCACGAATTCTCTTATGACCTCATCTTACCTGAACTACCTTCAGAAGAAGGGCCCCATCTCCAAGTAAGATCATTATATAAGTTAGGGCTTCAGTGTATGAACTAAGGGGCTGGGGACACACACACCTTCAGTCCCATACAGGGGGCTCCAGTATAACCTCTAACCAATCAGTGGCTGACCATCAAGCTATGCTGACCCAGCAGCCAGCACTAGAAAGCCAGGCAAAATTATAGATACAGAAAATAAATCAGTGGCTGCCTGGAGCTGGGAGTGTGGAAAGGATGAGGAGGGACAGAAAATGAGTGGAAGGTTGCTTCAGGGCATGGTAAAAATGTTCTAAACCTTCCAAAGTTGGATTATGGTGATAGTTGTACAATTCTGTAAATACACTAAATATATCAAAAGCCATTGAACTGTTTGCTTTAAACGGGTGAATCTTATAGTATGTAAATTAGAACTAAAAAAGGTGTTTTAAAAATCCACATGGAATAATTAGAGCCTCAGATTCACTTCTAAAATATAGTTCAATTAATTGTCTGTAGTAGCACCAGACAGTAAGCTTTGAAAATTTTGACCAGGACTTATAATGACTTTATATGAGCTTTAGTACGGGCTTTAGCAATTAAATTTGACAACGCAAAGGTTTAACATTTTGAAAAATGAAATACTGAGACAAAAGAGTAGAAGCATCTCTGTATGTAAAATTGTTAGATATCTGTCAGTAAAATATATGAACATAAACCTGAAGTGTGGTGGAGCCAAGGCATCACACTGTGGAAATGTATCTTAGGGTTTCCGGGACAGGATCATAAGGACTGTGAATGCACAATAGGGACAAAGATGTGACAAAGAAGTAGGTGGTGCCTACATGAGTCCAGCATCCGGTAACTATTAGAAGCTGAAAATAAATAATTTCTTAATTTATATTAACAATAGACTTCAAAGCTTACTACAAAGCTACAGTAATCAAGACTGTGTGGTGCTGGCATAGAGGTGGACCTGTAATAGATCATTAAAATACAATCAAGAGTCCAGATATAAACTCACGCATTTATGGTCAATTGATTTTCAACAGTGGTGCCAAGATGATTCAATGAGAAAAGAACAGTCTTCACAACAAACTATACAGGCAGAACCCAATAGTCACATGCAAAAGAATGAAACTAAACTCCTACTGCCCACCATATACAAAAACCAACAAAATATGGATCCAAGACTTAAATGTAAGAGTTAAAATTATAAAACTCTTCTTCAACAATAGGTGAAAATCTTTGTGATCTTATAATAAGTAATGTTTCCTTAGATATCACATCAAAAGCACAAACAACCAAAAAAGTAAAATAAAATGAATTAGACCTGGCAGGGGCCCATTCATAATACAAAGATTATTTTTAAGTGAAAACGTTTGAGCTAAAGAAGATACAGAAAAGAATTTTATCTGAGTTTCCCTTATCTGACTGGAGACTGCAGAGAACACAGCTGACATCAACCCTGCTCCTGGGGAGTGTCCTGTGAATTCAGCTGGGTGGAGCTAACCTGCCGCATTCCCTGAGCATCGAGCACCCAGCATCGAAGAGCCTGATGCAAACCTCCATACCTTTCCACTGAAGGCTCCCCCACCCAGAAAAAAAAAAAACAAACTTTAAGTTTTGCATACAACCCTTTCATTTTAGGCTATTGAGGGCATACATAAATCTTGTTAGCCTGCTAACCTGTCTATTCTTCTTTCTCTCAACAGCCGGGCCCCGTTGGAATAGTTGTCCTCCCAAGAACTTCATTCAAAATAAGCAGTTTTGTGCTTTCAAGGGCCTAGTACCCAAATATGTATAAAGAACTCTTAAAATAAAAAGACAAATAACTTTTTAAAAAGTGGGGAAAGATTTACACAGATATTACTTGATATACAAATGGCCAATAAACACATGAAAAGATGCTCAAAGACCCACTTCATTAGGGAAATGCATATCAAACCACAAGGAGACCCCACTTCACACTCCCTGGAGGCCAGAATCAAAGGGACAGGCGAGTGTCAGCAAGAACGTGGACAAATTATACCCCTGGCGTATTGCTGGTAGGAACAGAAAACAGTGTAGGGACTTGGAAAACAGTTTGGCAGGTCGTCAAAATTTTAAGTACAGAGATTCCCATGTGATCGAGCAATTCTCCTAGTTATATACCCAAGAGAATTAAAAACATATGTCCACAAAAACTTACACACTTATAAACTTGTTCATAGCAGCATTATTCATAATAGCCAAAAACCAGAAATGAGCCAGACGCCCATTACCAGATGATTGGATAAACAAAAATGGTATACCCACACAATGGAATATTATACAGTCATAAAAAGAAATGAAGTACAGACACATGCTCCAACAGGGATAGCCTTAAAATCATTATGCTAAATGAAAGAAACCAGATTCAGAAGGCCATATATCGTATGACTCCATTTATATGATGCTTTAATACAGGTTTTATTATCATTTAGGCAAAGTAAGGCCAAGAGATCCATTGCCGTTGAAAAATTACTTTGTTACTCACGTTTTCAGGAAAAGCAGGGACACGATGGGGAAACACAGGGATATGTCAGGAGGCAGAGGGAGAATGGGGGACCTGAGGTGAGAGCTGTTGTCGAGGTTTTCCGTGGGAGCAAATGGGAAGCTGTTTGAGGACTGGACAGTTTGAGCAAACCCAGCAGACTCTGGGGTATAGGGTCTATCCTTGCTTGTCTGGTACCTGGTACTGTGGCGATAGGGGAAGGCAGACAGTGTCTGCAAGGGTGAGAGCTCACCAAAGGGGGTGATTGGAAGTAGGTGTTCCAAATGTGTTGGTTTGCATTCGAAAAGCACACTGCATGGTGAGATGCTTACTATCTCTAGGAATTAATTAACCTTGCCGGGGGTGGGGGGGTGGGGGGGCAGTATATTCTGAGGTAGCAAGACCCCACGTGTCAAAACATCAGAATATACAAAGCAAAAGACATAATTAAGAAATATTGTATGTCCAGAATCTGTGGAGACAGAAAGATTAGTGGTTTTCAGAGCTAGAGGGAGAGAGGAATGAGGAGTAGCGGTTCACGGATAAGAGATTTCTTCCAGGGGTGGTGCATGTGCCCTGGAATTAAGTAGGGGTGGTGGTTGCAAGAACTCGTGAATATACTACGGGACGCCTAATCGTACGCTTCGAAACGGTGAATTCTGTGGTATGTGAATTATATCTCAATAAAAAGTAAAGGAAAAAGTTTTAACTGTGAGAAAATTACACTGTGGAAAAATATTCTATTTAATTTTTAAAAACTGGTTGTTGGGGATTGGTGTTTAGGAGAAAATTGGTTTTGTGATTTTCTTTTAGTTGAAAAAGGGAATATTGGCAAAATTGGGATTCTTTACAGAAGCAATGTTTTTTACCCTTCATTAAAGGCATAGATTTTTTTAAAACACTGTTTTAGGCAAGACTCTAAAGCAAAATATGGCTCACGTCATGGCATGTAATAAGCATCATTCACCTGTTCTTAGTGAACGCAAAGGTGAGGATTAGCTATACTTCAGGCGTCAAAGGGGAGAGTTGACCTACACCTGACCAATCGAGGATAATATTCCTGCACACGTAAAGATCGATTAAGTCATTCAGACCAAATTATCAGTTAAGTTAAGCCATTCAGACCCAAAACTGAGACCCCATCAAGAAGAAAAAAGGCGTGCTCTTTTTCAAGTGAAATCGAACCTGTCAGGATATAAGCCTAGAACTCCTAGCATAAAACCATAGAGAATAAACTCAATGTGGAGAAGGACAGAGCCGAGTCACAGAGGGACAGCATTCACTGGGGCTCGTGCACCTGCACTGGGAGATGCCTGAAGCTTACATCCAGATGTTTTAGTTATGAGAAGCAACCACTTCGTTTTTATTTTTGTTGTTTTTAAGCTGATTTTAATTGGATTTCCTGCCACTTAGAATCAAAGAAGCCCTAAAGGCAACCCAGAGAATGCTTTCAGGAAAAAGAAAAAAGTCAAATGATATAATCCGCAATGATCTTGATAAGGACAGAGATCAGCTAGTGTTTATAAACTGCTTCATAGGTTTCATGGGACCTGACCCTAGCAACCGCAAGCACTATATTGCTCACGTACTGTTGCCTACATTTTCAGCATAAAGTCTGATTTCCATTATCATGTTTTAAAAACCAGAAATGGGAAAAATGATGCTGTTGGGGAGAAAAATGTTTTCCCCTACCCTCTTAGGTTGTGCTTTGTGGTCCTGCAAATTAAATTGAGAAAAGACAGGTTGGCAAAGGAAAGGACATTTTTTATTCACATACATTTGTAGGCAGGAATTCAGAGGAAAATGTGACTCAAAGGCACAGTTAGAATTTGGGACTTATATGCCATCTTAACAGGTGAGGGGGACAGCAAGAAGGGCACTTAGAGGAAAACAAATGACATTTTAGAAAGATTTAATGGATCCTTAGGAGAGTAGGCGGGAGATCTGATAGTTTCCCGGCACTGTCTGTCCAGGCGTGATACGGACTTCTCTCATACAAGAGCAAATTACAGTTGGTCACAAAAAGGGGATTTATGACAACTGAGTTCTTTTGGGGGACTCTGCTTTTAAGCAGATAAGGAATTTCAGGAACTCAAACACCTTTAGCTCAAAATGTTTGTTATGCTGCTGTGGCTTATTCTGGATCTTTTAAATGCAAATTATTCAATAGTCACATAGCTAGTTAGAGAGCAAAACAAAGAAGTAGAATCTATATCGTCTGGCTCTGGTTAGACACTATATAACCTCCTCCATGAGTGAAATTTTCATATTTTAAAATTCTTATAGGCATTGAACAGTTTTCCCCCAAAACATACAAATCATCCTTTTGCTTTTTATAGAAAAAAAAATCATTGTGCAAACATGAACATAACAGCTTTTTGGGTCTTGAAATTGTTCCTGAATGTCACATATTTTGCTCTGTATAAACCATCAGGCATTTATCTTATTATGGTCATCTTCTCTTTTATTTTTCTTTTTTTGGAAAAATATTTAAAGGGGAAAAAAGAGAAATATTTACCTTTCCAGCCACGGCAGACTAGCCCTAGGTGTTTGTCAGCAGCCCTGATGTCGGATTGACAAGTCCAGCTGTTGATAGGTTGCCGTGAGACAGGAGAGAAAGAATGCAATTTATCAGGGCACTGGGCAAATGGACATGTCTTAATGTTACCATTTTCCTTATGGTCATAATAACCCCCTGCATAGCACACCTGGAATAATTTAACTGGGTTTGACCGATCATTTGAGAAATTATTTGGAAAGTATGTGCCCTCTCTTTTTCTGCCCGGAGCTGGTGGATTCAGCAGCGAGCCAGCCAGAGCGCTCTCCAAAGCTGGGGATGTGCTGATCCATGACTGAAAGGGGTCCGCTTTCATCCAAATTGTGCCCTTCAGTCTTTCTGATCGCATTGGCCCAGCTCCTGACGCTGTTTGCAGCAGTCATGAAGGTCACAAATTAACTGCAAAGAGGTCTGTGTTTTGCTTTTGTTTTCAATTGAGTTAACTGCCAGCATGTAAAATTCATGAGTTCATATTTAAAAGATCCAATTCTGGTTCCTCTTGAAATATCAGAATGTTGGATCCAACTGGGCCTCCATTTTTCTCCTGACAAGAGTTGACTGAAGTTGGGTGGTACCTTCCACATTTAGACAGGAGACACGTCCTCCTGTTCGCGGTGGATGCCACCCTGACCTGACATTCCATTTTTCATTTTTGCCACCTCCTTGGGCCCTGGAGCTATGCGAGGTCATTACCTCTGCAGCAGAAAGTGAAAAAGCTGCTTAGAAAAGTTCCCTTGGCCCCAAGGTTACTGACCGTATTGATGGACCGTTGCCATCCGTAGGCTTGGGGATGAACCTGTTGTTCATCCAGATGGGATTGTGGGGTCATTCCTAATTTCTCTCTGCCTGTCTCTGTCTCTGTCTCTGTCTCTGTCTCTGTCTCTGTTTCTCTCTCTCCACCCTCCCCATATATATTCTTTCTTCTTCTTGACTTAGAAATACCTGACTTGTAGCTTAGGAAGCCAACATCTGAAGGGGATATTTCAAGTAATGATCAGTCATAAACTGATTCTTTATCTCCGTCTCACAAATGGAGAAGGTTTCTTGCTGTCTCCAGCCATGTGTTAATGGTTTCTCTGAGGTCACCTGTACAGATAGATCTTTTGAATTTCACTGGGAACACATGTGGTTTTAAGCTAGATGTTAATTGGAAACATTTATAGTGTCAAACATTTGATTAATGCTCTAGGTTTTAATTGAAAGGAATAAGCATTTCTTAAATCAACTCATCACAGTAATATGCTTTTTAAAAAAGTTTCCTAGAATAGATTAAACAATTATTTGAAAACTAAGTAATATTCTTTTTAAATCCTCATTACTTAATACTGATTTTTCATCATCCTTTTTAAACAAATATTTTGGGAACAATTACTAGCCAATTAATAATTTTAAAAAAATCAGGTGTCAATAAATGCGGTACTGCTTTTGGCTGATGGCCAGTAACAGTTCAGAAACAGGCTGAAGATGATTTGACTCTACTGTTGAGTATTTGGTGTAACATGGAACATTATACATGTTTCACCCTTTGGATAAAATGGTCTCAGAAAGGGAGACCGATTGTCTCCGCAATGAAAGTTGCTCCATGTGGCTGGGACCCTCTAAACTGAAACAATTAGGATGTGGTTTGGGGACTAAGCTTAGGGTAATATTCTCCAGGTGTGAGAGTCCAAAGTGGGACTCAGTCGAGTTCAGAAGAAGGTACATTTTGACTTTAATGTTTGTTCGTAAAGAACCCAAATTGGGTCTCCAGATGGTGCCCTGTAGACATAAGTAAGCATTGCAATAAATCACATGCCAGTGACACGGCAATTATTCTCGGGCCCAGCACCCCTCCCTGTCAGGTGCTCGAGAGGCGTGCCCAGGCATTCCTTCAGGTGTTCTGAAACAACGAAGTGCCATCTATTAGGCCCTGAAGGGGGAGGCCGCCATTCACTTGCACTGTCAGCCAGGGCCGATAATAGGTGCAAGATGCAGCCTGGTGTGGAGGTGTTAGTCCTCTCTGCCGCCGGCACTTAGTGTAGAGGAGGCAGTCCAAACAGGCACATAAATAAATGTTACAAGCCCACATCTACAGAATTGCCACCGTTTCAAATGGGAAGAATTAGAGGTGTCCATTATGTCTTTCATTTCCATGCCACCAAATCACTTGCTTTACACTTTTCCCCCTGAATTAACTACCTGATGGGTTGTTTTTGGAAGCATTTATTCCACATTCCTTTGCTCGCTTCACGTGTATGTGTTTCAACGCCCCTCAAATCTGAGTAACCCATAAACTACTTGAAATTCGCAAGAACCTCTCCACAGACACACTGGGGTTGCAGGGACATTTGCTTGGGGAACACTGACTTAAAATCCCATTCTCTGAAAATGTCTTATAAGGAGGAATAATCAAGGCAAGCAGATATAAATAGTTTCTAATAGTTCTATAGAATTTAAAATGCAAACTTTCCCTGAAATTCTCTGTAGTTTGAGGAACCACTGTTGCATTAAGTAAATGACTTGTCTCTTCCTTACTTCTCAGGTATGGCAACCGGCCCTGGACCAAGGACCACAGCGGTTCATCCGTGTTCTGGTGCAGCCTGGGTGCGGTTCTGAGTCCGTGAGTCACTGCAGTTGGATTACACAGCTTTCCCTCCATTGCGCACTGTTAAAACAGAACTGGGAGATTCTGCAAACGTTGGAAAGGACACTTTTTTAGTTACAGGGGCTTCTCCCCCAGTGTTAACTAGGACCTTGTATCAGTTTCCCATAGCTGCTGTAGCAAATGACCACAAACCTGGTGACTTAAAACAATAAAAAAAAACATTGTTTTATAGTTCTGGAGGTCAGCAGAGTGAAATCAGTTCACTGGGTGCAAGTCAAGCTGTGAGCAGGGCTGGTTTCTTCTGGAGGCTGCAGCGGAGGAGCCGTTCTCATGTTTTTTTCAACTTCCCGAGGTTGCCTGCGTTCACTGTCTTCGGATCCCTTCCTCACATCACTCAGCCTCTTGCTTTCATCATCTAATCTTTTTCTTCCCGCTGATCTCCTCCATCCCCTACATAAAGACCCCTATGATCATATCAGGGCCACTAGGATAATGCATCTCAAGATTTTTAAGTTAATGCTCTCTGCAAAGTCCCCTTTTGCTGCTAAAAGGTAAAATTCACAAATTCTGGGGATTCGGATGAAAGCTTCTCAGGGCCATTATTCAGCCCACCAGAGACCCTTAGGACCCAAACATCCTTATCCTGCCCTGATCCTCATATCAGGGTTCATGTCACCAACCGTTCATCTCGACGTTACTTTGACGTCACTTTCTATGAGCAGGCCCCAGGGTGGCTCATCTTCTCTTCGCCCTAAAATCTACTCCACAATCCAACTTTTCTCGCTCTTGGAGCAGTGCTGTCATTCGCTCTCTCACACAATTTTAAAACCTTGGAGCTATTCAAAATATCAACATACTTTCTTTACCCCCTGTGTGTTCTCTGCTCTCTAAGACCCAACACTTTGCCCTTGAAGTGTCTCCCAATGTATCCCTTTGCTCATGCCAGCTGCTACCAGATTCCCTCTACAACAGTCAAATGTCCTGGTAAGAACTGCGTAACGTTTCTATATGGATTTCCTTACCTTGGAACTAGTATGCTTTTTATTTAAGTTGGTAGGACCAAGAACAGAATAAAATTTAGGTCAAAAAATTTGCATGAAAATCGGTGGTATCTGTGATAAAGCCTCAGTCAAAAATGTTAGCATCTTGCCAACTACTTCATTGTTGATTCCACAACTTATTTTTTTCCCTAACATGTCCATGATACTATTCTCAACTTTAGCGTTTCTGGACACTTGACACATCACCGTTGTCTATGATGACGGGGGCCCATCAGTTCTTTGAAACTTTCCCCTCTGTTCCTATCCACTGTATTAATCACATGGGCACTCAGTTCCACTTTCCCCCTTTTCAGCAGATAGCTTTATCCCTATTATTTTATAAAAACGCAACCTAGAATATTTTTTCCCAAACAGCTTTGCTCTTAATGAATCTAAGATGCTGCATGCTCCCAAGCCCGTGAGGACCCACCCATAAAACCCTCAGAAACTAGCATTAGACACACAATAGTCACAGCATGAGATTTAATGATTTCTTGGTTAAATGACTTGTCTCTTCCCTAACGTTGGACATTTTTTTAAAGGAAAGGGGCTATGACAACACATGGCAAATACTATTATGTATATAATGAAACTAGACAGAGTATTTATTTGCATATTTATATATAAATTAAAATCCAATATTGGTAAGGAAGTGATCTTAGAATTTAACTAAATTTCTAACAGCCATAAGAAAACACACTTTGTAAGTAAAGAATATACTTACATAAAGTGAGTAACTCTTAGTTTTTGAGCACGTAGCATTCACCAAGACATCAGTGTTTCCAGCCTTTGTTAATTTAGCTGATTACTGATCTCCTGATCCAGCTGTGGTTTCAGAAGAACAGTATACACAACTAATCATGAATTTCTGTGTCTAGCTCACATATAGAGAGAAAATTATGCACTTATTTATTCACTTAGTACCTAAGAATGTGCTTTGAATTTCTACTGTACAACCTCTGAAATTTATTTTTCATTTGAATTTGCATTGAACCACCTGTAAGTGTTAATTTTGAAAATGCAGTTTCAAATGCATCTCGGTGTAGACTTCTTTTCTAAGAATGTGTAAGCGTCTGTGTTTATTGTCATGAAGAGGCCATGCATCCAACTTAATTCTTTGCTGGTTTAGGATCGTTGGTCTTCTCTGTAGTTGCCTGAAGTGTTAGAACAACAGAGAGTACAGAGGCTGGGAGCTGCCTTCCCTTCCCAAATTCCTGTTATTAAACTCACTGATATTTTCTTAAAAATCTTAATGATGTAATATATGGAAACTTCTCTATCATGAGAAATTAGAATAGCCTCTCCGAATATGTTCCCCTTTATCAGGTAGCTGGTTTCTCTTCCTGTAACACATCATCTCGTTGAGCCATGCAGCCTACTGTCCCGGGGAAGGAGTTAGGAGACAGAGGAAGTCCCATGTTATTGAAAATGGGAGTTTGGCTGCTTCCAATCTACAGGAATATGGGAAGGAAAAGAGCAGCTGAGGCAGGCTGAGGGGACCAGGCAGAGAGGCTCTCCTCCACTTCCTAAGCAGAAGAGGTTGTAGAAATGCCCATATAACTGTGGAGAACCCTGGGAGGTCAAGACCTGTGGCTTGCTTTCCCAGCTGTGCCCTAGAGAAGACCATAAACCTGCAGGCGAAAGGTCATCGATGGTGCAGCATTGATGGATGCAAACAATTAGACAAAAGAATTTGAGCCAAATTTAATGTGATCCATGTCTGAAATATGGTGTGCAGGCGATCCCAAAGTTTCTTCATTCCCACTGATAATGCCAACATCCTCAAAAGATCAGGGGACTGGTGTTCAGTCAGATTGGAAATGGAGACACAGACCATTGGGAAATAGTTACCAGAGATAAAGAACCAAGGTCACAGACTGCAGCCATGGGTACCTACGATGTCCTTCAAGTGGTCAACACTCACCAATAGACTAGACCCGCCAGGTGCAAGTTCGGCACATGGTTCTGAGGCCCCTCCTCCCATTTCTGTGAGGTCACTTAAGTGCCCCATAGGTACGGAGAAAAACGGCTGGGGGAAGATGGAACTATGAGAGACGGAGCATCTACCTCCCCAAAATCCAGACAGTATAAAAGGGTTGTTTAAGCCCCAAATACTGAAATGTTAATTGATAAGTTTAGATATCAGCCCCTGCCTCCAGCCACCATATGGCAGGAGAGGGGCTTATGGAAAAGATTCTATCAGTTACAGAAAACAAAAGCTGCACTTTTTTTACACACTTGAGTAGTGAAGTTTTAAAATGTTCTACCTCTCCACACACATGCAAGGTTTAATCATGGCACTACCCACTCACAATATCAGAGTGGATACATCATCTCTACGTGTTTAATAAATATCTGTTAGATGACTCAGTAAATTCCATCATTTATTCAGTGGCATGGATGTTATACAGGCAAAAAAAGAAAAATGCTAGCGCCTCACACCCTTCCTCTTTTTCTCATCAGAAGCAAGAGCACGTGACTGGAGAGAGTCTAGACATGATTCTGGCCACTTTCTCCATGAAATGCATATATGCTGTATTTTATTATTTCTGATTTCTCCCTTCAGAGGGGCAGGTAAGATGAAAACACATATGCTCAAAACTCAGTTATGGAGGAATGGATGAGATTTACGGTAACAATCTCACCTACAGGCCCTGTCTCCTTTTGAGGACCAAAAGGCACACACATAAGAGCAAAGGGGACAGACCTTAGAAGGAACCATAAATACTTAAAAGGATTGCTTGCGATCCATTCCTTGTCCAGCTAGAACCACCACCCATAAACACAGAGTCCAAATAAATGAGTTAAAACAGCCTGTGTAATTCTCCAAAATAAGGACTACGATCTCGTTAAGAGCATTCGGTAAAAGACTCCTATCTTTCTGTCTCTTTCCTTCCAACCACAACTGAAGATGAAGGAGGAAGGCAGGAAACAGAGAAGGAAAGGGGAGCTGTGTGAAAGCAGACACCCCAGCCCATCCCTTCTTCCCCCTAAGCCACTATAGCCACAGGTCTCGCCCACCCAGGCAGGAGGGAAAAGACAGGTTATTAAGCCTCGACTCAGACTTTAAATAAACAGGACTGATTCTTTAGAACTCAAATGAGACACTTCAAAAAACCAAAAGAGACTGAACAGTCATAGAATCTAGCTGAGATGTCATTAAACATCCCCAACTGCCCAGAATAGAGAATGTGGTTGAGGGAGTTATTAGAAAAAATAAAACCATTTCATGTTTGCCCCACCAAGACTCCTCAATAGACTGGTTACATGAGGCCCATGACTCCTACATCTACCTTATGGTTGCTTTGAAACTAAATGAGGCAATAATTATGGGACCCAGTACACAGGAGGCACTTAATACATGCTAACATTTCTTTTCCTTTCTTCTAAATGGCTTCTGATATATTTTTATTTTTATCTAATTCATTGCAATAGTTATTCACATATAAATTTATAGACAGATTCTGTGTTTAACGCTACTCGGCAGTGCCAAACCATTGGAAGCTTAGCTTGGTGGTTCAATGAAAGCTCAACATCCCAAACGACCACCGTGGTGGAGAGGCGAGGAACAATGTGGAAGGGGGCAGTCATTGCACTTGGTGAGAGGACTTGGCACTGTGTCACATGACTAAGCTGGAACTGTGTTTCTCAGAATCCCCTCCCCTGTGCAGTGCTGGGTTGGCGCTGGCCGCAAGAGAATTTTGTGTGAGGTTTGGAAGGTAGATATGAAGCAGCAGCATTCCTGTTTGCTTAATCAGATGTTTTAAGTGCCCATGCATGTTGCCGCATCTCTGCTGCTTCTCCGACGACAGGGCCAGCTGTACAGTTGGGTCCATGAGGCAGGGCTCCACTAGGTCAGCCCCATAATTAAGGCCGATTGCTTACAAGAGCAAGAGAAGGATGTGGATTTCAGTTTGCCCTTAATCTCTCAACTTCACATGCCTTATTTCTTCCCAACCACTTGCTCTACTGAGTTCAAACTCCAACACCAAAGACAGAAGCAACAACAGAATAACACAAACTATTTAACCAGCTGTCACCATGGGATAAAGCTGAATCCCCACAATCAACTCCTTCTTCAGCACCCCACCTAGTGTTTCTGCTTCTCTGAGAGAAGTGTGGGGAATGCCCCGGGTCTAAGTTGCTACAGTGGCTGAGGGGAAGCTCTCTGCTAAGTTGATTTTAAAATCACAGCGAGTCTTCCAGGTGAGTCTTCCAGATAGACATCTGGACACACAGGACTGAGATTCAAGGATATAAGATCTCTTGATACTGATTTAGGCATTTTAGGCTCTGTGATAAGGAACAGACATGAGGAAAGAAACCTTGAGTTTTCCAAGATGAAAAGGCAGAGCAATGAACAGAATGCTGGGAACAAAAAGGTTCCTTAGTTGCAAGCGAGGAGAGAAAGATGTCAGTATAGGAGACAGAAGTCAGAAGTTGGTGCAAGTCTGGGAGGCTGCAGTGTCATAAAAACAGTGGAGGTGAGTTCAAGGAGGAAATACTTGTTTCTTCAAAGACTGAAAAGATATCAAGGAACATAATCCACAGTGCATGGGAGAGGGAGAGAATTTGACTTTGCAAGAACAGCCGCTGTGCAAGCAGGGACCTCTGGCTTACAGGAAGCGGAACCCACCCTGGGGCCTAAGTGACCCTTATACACCTCCAGGGCCTGGGGCTGGGGCCTCTCCACTCCTGAGATGTTAAAGCAGCTTTTCTCACCTCCATTGCAGGGATTTGTCCTTCCCATGTAACTTAGAGGCATCAGAGCCATCCCACTTGTTTCTCTGAGAGTTGGAAAAATGCAAGACAATGTGCAGGGGCGGGGCAGGGAGGGGCGGGGGGGGCATCTACTTGTGCTCTCAGGAAACGGTAACTGCCTCGTGTCACATTTTGTATGTTAAATGACATAGGTTATGGTGTTCATTGAATCCATCAGTAAATATCTGAGTCCAAATCGTGCAAAACCCTTTCCTATTGGCTGTGCACACTGACAAGAAAAGATTGGCCTGGCAACAGATTAAACTCAGTGAAAGTCTGGCCAGAGATTTTGTGTTACAGCCACTCCCAAGCCCCACAGTAAACAAAAAACATCTGAGAGGCCAGTGGATAAACTGTTATTAATGGAGGAGACAAAGAATATAATGTCCTAGGTGTAGGAATCCTAACCCAAGCAGACATAGATTGTAGTGGAAAGAAAGTGATGATGCACATAATTTCCTCTAAAGTCTTCTTGAACTGAACTGCCGATTACCCCGCGAATTACCCCAACAGGTCTCAACCTATTTTCCCCACGCGCGTCATGGGTGGAAGGCGTGACCCATCACCACGGGTACGCTCCGTGTTATGCAGGACTTCCGTGCACTTGTGTAACTCTGCCTTTCTGTCAGGATCGAGGAAGCAGGTTGGAATCCAGGTGAGAGACAGGTTACATATTTATAATCTGCTTGAATCTACTCAAGTATATTTTGAATAGTAAATGATTCACAAATATTGACCGTAAAACACTATTACTAGTGACACAGCTAACAGTTAATTATTATAAGGCAACAGTATTTTGCAATCCAGAGCTAAGGACTGAGAGTTTACAAGAAAGAAAGAAAGAGAGAGAGAGAGAGAGAGAGAGAGAAAGAAAGGGAGAAAGAAAGAAAGAAAGAAAGAAAGAAAGAAAGAAAGAAAGAAAGAAAGAAAGAAAGAAAGAAAGAAAAAAGAAAAAGAAAACTACCATTTTCCTTTAAGATTTTAGAAGACCACCTCTATTGCCAATTAGAAAGACAACGAGTCCGTTGAGCGAAGTGACCCCATGTTTGGGGGGGTTCTCAGCTGCTTCAGTAATAAGCTCTCCAGATGCACAACCGCAGCCGCTCACTGGCATCTTCCTGAGACCACCGCAGCACCTGCATACGGAGGCCGGACACGCTGTTTGCTCTGGAAAGGCGGCATGTTGGGTAATGGAACACGCTTGGAGAGATGAACCTATAGAAAAACATGCTTTCTCATTGGCATCTGTTCTCCTGCAATCCTCAATAAAAGTGTCCATTAAAACACCAAAAAACACCAATGCAAAGCGAACAGATGTGGAGGGCAGGGGTTAGTCAAGTTCGGTTCACACCTGTGGGTCAGCTCACTCCAGTTTCTCCTCCCACGTGCAGGGAAATCAGACTCTTAGGAGTTAAAGATCAAAAAGACTTCACAGTTCATTTTATCTAGCTCCAGGCACCAACACAGGAGCGCCCTGGGCCTCTCTTTCCAGGGCCTGGTTTTGTGAGTTTGGGGTGAGAACAGCTTTCTCTGAGATCAGCCTGCTTGGGCAGAGGAGGAAATCCTGGTCTCCCAAGGAGATAGAGGCAGGCACTGAACAAACAGTAAGAGCTTGTAGATATGCAAAACCCTTTCTGCTCAGGGAACTCAAAGAACTTTGTTCCTGTGCATCGTTAAGAAAAGAAGTCTATTTAAACAAAAACTGACTGCAGCTGGGTCTGCTTTCGCAGCCCGTGACATATTTTGTCTTGGCGGTAAATATAGTAGTTCTTTGGTTTCAGTCTGTTTGAGGGCACCCTGTGGAGAAAAAAAAAATGAAGACCCATAGGCATCACCCAGATAAATTAGACCAAAAGTATGAGTGTACATACACACGTGCATACATGTACACATATGCACATACATACATAAAATCCGAACTGTCCCTAATGAAACAAGAGAAACTTTCAGTTTCCTTGGGAACCTTGAGAGAATAGACTTCACGGGTCTGAGAAAAAGTAAGAGAGAAATTTAGGAAATATTTAGAGCAGTGATTCTCAAACTGCTGAACACTAGAATAAGTCAGAGAGCTTGAAGATGTTGAGGGTCACGCCCCAAGGAACTCTGATGTAATTTGGTCTGGGAAAGGCCTGACCATTGGGATTTGAAAAAGAATTTTAGGCCTTTCTAATATGTAGCCAAGATTGAGGACCACTGGTATAGAGAGACCACAGCAAAAGGTACACAGAGGGACGCCATCAATGAGTGACCTTGTTTTAGGAATTAGCCAATACATTTATAGAACTATAATGTCTGGCATTACATTGGACATTGTTTTCCTCTCTGTAATATAATCCATCTTTATTGTCCCCCTTCTCATCGTTACTAGGTTCTCCCATGTTCACTGCCGCAGCCCGGGGTGAGCGGGGCTTTGCAGGGCAGACCGGACAAGCAGTGCGGAAGGGGGTCCTCGGTCGGACGGACTGTGATTGAAGCAGTGACTGGGAATTCAGAGGGACATGGCCTCAGGAAGTGAACTGGGAAATATGGCAGTCCCCCACCCCTATTTGTCTAACTCCAGAGGTTTGGGGGCAAGCACTAACATATACCAAGTCATTTATATTCAAAGGCTTTAACATTTAAAAGATGACAAGAGAAAGCTAACGCTTGAGGATATTCAGGCAACAAGTATTTAGTTATCCCGGTTCCTGGGGGGCAAGTAAACTGGAGAAAAGAAACCAAACAAGGTTTCACAGTACAGGGAGCTCTCGGCCAAGGCAAGGTGAGAGATTAGATGTTCTAAGCCTCCAGTTGGGGCTCTTCTTGTTGGATTCTAGAACCACACGACCCAGTGATCATGTTCTCATTGCTGGGAAGTTATAACTGGAGCTCTGAATAAACGAAGCTACTTGGCAATACAACCAGTCTGGGCCCTATCGAGGCTTAACCTGAGGACAGATGAACAAGGATGTTTATGTTTTAAAGCAGATTATTTATTAATAATAATTCAAACTAAATGACTATTACTGATTAGCCTTTTCTTAAGGAAAAAAACCTCACTTTGAAATGAGCATGCAGGAGTAGTGAGACCAAAAGGAGGTACAGACAGTGGCTAATCTTCAAGTAAAATAGCTAACTATTGGCTGTATGTCCAAAACAGCCCTGTTCAGCTTTGACCGGTGTGGCTTGGTGGGTTGGGCATTGCCCTGTAAACAGGAGAAGGTTGCTGGTTGGATCCCCAGTCAGGGCACGTGCCTGGGTTGCGGGTTCGGTCCCCAGACGAGATGTGTTTCTCTCTCACATTGATGTTTCCCTCCCTCTCTCTCTCCCTCCCTTCTCCTCTCTCTTAAAAATAAATAAAATCTTTAAAAAAAACAAAACAGCCCCATTCGGAGAAGATTTTATTAAAACCGCACAAATATTCCTTAAAATGAGTCTCTAGGCAGAACTGACCCTGGTTTCCCAGGCTGCAGTTTTATTTATTGCTCCTTCCTGTTCATATATATATAAATATATATATATATATATTTTTTTTATTTTTTGAGCTTTGTTCGGTGAAATGCATAGAAACCGATTTTAAAATGTCAGGCTATCCTTTTTTTTTTTTTTCTTGCAATTACTGAAAAGTTGGTCTACAAAGAGCCATGAAATCAGGAAATGCATCTCTTGACTACACCAGATTATTAAAGGAAATAAATGTGAAAGCATCCAGCTCAGATGTGGCACATAGCAGGCACTCCATAAACAGGCATTTAATCCGCTTACAAATAAACATCCCAAGTTAATGAAGCAATATTTCATACCTCTTCCTAGCTCTCACTTTTATTTTTATGTTTCCTAATTTTTTATTTAATTTTTCTTTACTCTTTTGTCCTATTTATCCCCAAAGTAAAAATTTACCCATGTACTGCAACCACTAAAATGATAAAAGTGTATTTTTTTGTTGATACCACTAGATTACTTTCCTAAAATGCCAAACCAAGACACTTTACGGTCCCCCCAGACAGTGTTTGAGAGCACCATCCCTTGTGTCTTGGCCTTCAGTAGAGGTTATAATTTTCACTTTAAACCAGTTATTTTTGATAATGCAGATACACACAACACTAAAAAAAAATTCCCATTTTCACCTTCAGACCTTGACCTTTCCAGGGTTGAAAAAAATAATTAAAGCCATTGCATACGTGGCCATGAGTCATTGTGCAAACATTTACTGAGATCTGCATGTCTTGATTTATACAGTGAAGAAACTAACCAGCATGACTTTCATTATCCGCTCCTGAAGACTCTGATGATAATCATGTCTTTCCTGATGGGACTGGGGACTGCCTAGACAAGACCCGGCTCCTTGGTGAGCAAATAAACACATTAATAAGAAACAGATGGTCATATGAGGTCTTTTCATTGTAACAAATAGTATGTCAAACTGGTGACTTTCTTCGCATGGTGCTGCAAAGACCTGAGGTTATCTCTGGTGTGGGTGGAAGGTGCCGCAGGCCTGCTGCAGGCCTCCAGCAGGCCTGCAATCTGACTGTGCAAACGATGAGGATGAGGGTGGGGAATTAATTGCCCAAATGTTTTAAATACCGACTTTATGCCTGACTCCAGATCTGACTGCATCTGAAATGAGACCGACTTATCCTTTACCCCTTCTCAGTGTTGGTTGTTTCTTATTTGATAGATGATTGACTTTCTACTTCTGAGATGTTCTTTTGATAGGTATGTGACTTTTGAAAAGTTCTGGGTTAGAAAAGAAAAACTAGAGTATTTCTAAGGAGCAATGCCAGTGGGTTAATGGTATTGATAGGAGTGAGGAAAATTTGTAAAGTGTTTCTGCCTAAAGAAAAACAACCAATGGAGGTCAAAATTATTTATGTGCTGTTGGAGATCATTAAAATGCTGCCACTCATATAACTAAAATGCCATTTATCACTCTCGTGATCCAGATCGTAGAAGCAAAACTCGTTTTAGTTATGGTGGGAATCAGAGTTTCACCTTCATACAATTAGAAATTTGGAATTTCCTAATTTCAGAATACTGTTAAGGGAAACTTAGCCTGCATGCCTAGCTGTTAAATTTCAACTTGGTCCACATATATACAAAATGGATTACTTTTCCCGTGCTTAAAATAAAAAGATACTTTTCCACCAAGTTCTAAGAGGGTTTTCATCCCTCTTAGCATTCAGGTCTATTTGCTGTTTCTATAGCATTCTGACCCCTAATATGATTATTCTCATTCCTGGATCCCAAAGGCATATTTATCTTATTCAAACACATATATTTTCTTTTAGAACTGTCAACTGATGTCATTGGTGACGATTTAACACCAACGGGAATCCCCACTTTGGGGTACCATGAAGAAGGAAACTTTATTCAGTGCTAATAACTCAACAGTGATGCAGCATGGCCATGATAACAGCACAGAACAGAACGTGGAACAGCTCCGTAGTGTTACCGCTCAACCATGAAGCCGCCCAGGGTGGCTGTGAGGCGGCCCTGGGGCCCGAAGAACCTGGCTGAAGCCCCTCTCCAGATAGACAGCTCTGCTCTGCCCTGTCTTGCTCCACCTGCAGATGTCTTCAGTGTTTCATCTTCAGTGTTTCACCTTCCGTGTTTCAGCTCAAGGCAGGGAAGCGCGGCCTTCATGCCTCTGTGGGGACGCAATGTGCCCACCAGGAAGCCAGGGAAAGACGACTTCTATAGACCAGAGCCCCTGCCCCTGGTGCCTGATTGGTCTGTCCTCATGCAAATAAGAATTCCAAATCATTGCAATTTGATTGGTCCAAAAGTGACTGTCCTGATTGGTCATAATGGAACTTCTCTGATTGGTTGGTGAAGATGGCGATGGAGATACAGCTATGCAGCTCTGATTGGACATGACTGAAATACAATTTCAGAAATGCCTTTACAGGAGTCGGCTCAGGTGGCAGGGACACAGTGCGAGCGGGCAGTTCAGTGCAGGAGGCAGGCATCTTAACAAAGGCTTCTCCCTGAAGTGGGGTTTGTGTGAGAGGCCCTTGTATATAAACAGCTGCTAGGCTCTTCTTTCACATTTGAGCCCAGTTAGCCACCAGGAGCCCCTCTCACTAGGTATCTTCTTTCTCAGAGTTCATATGAAAAACCAAGAAAAATCACATTAGAGACTGTGTCTGGCAAGTATTTCCAGAAGGGCTTCTATTAAGGGTAATATCAGTGGAACTGGATTAAGCAAATGATACTAAGACTCATTGTAGGGACCACTATGTGTTTTGCTAAAAAATCAGAGGTTACATGAAACGGACTGGCTGAGTGGCGATACCTTCCTCTACTGTTTGTCCCAACATCTGTTGCAGTCAAGTGTCAATATAACTACTTGCTTACTGCAAACATAGCAGCTACTTTTGGTGTGATCTAAAAAGTAAAAAACGTTAATAATAAGCAAAAGAAAGAGGATGATGTTACAAAATCAATCGAACTATAACCCACAATGAAGATACATGTTACGAGCATTTGGACATCAAATTACACTCACTATAAATATAAAGCAAACACTGAGAAATTAACAAAAATCACAATTCTAATAAGATGTGTTATATTTTTAGATTTGACAGATAAATTACACAAAAAATGAAAACTATCAAGGATGCTCAGAATTTAAGGATTATCATATATTAAATAAAAAATATAATTCTCAAACATCTGAAGACTATTTATAAGACTGATCATATTTGAAGACATTAATAAAAGCTTAATAAATTCCAAAAAGTGAAAAATATATAGATTCCTTTAACAAAAATACAATAGAAATATAATTTACTAACAAAGTTGAATTACCTATGATCTTAACAATGAAAAATTAAAATTCTAAGAAAAACAAAAGAAAATACAACTATAGAACATATAGAGAATAGAAATTATACTTATTAAAATTTACAGTATGATCAAAATGGTATTCAAAGAAAAAAGTCAAAACATCACATAGTTTCAGAGCTAAACAAGAAAAATTTTAAATGGACAGATTTGTTATTCAAATAACAGAAAAAAATTAAACAACAGAAAAAGGAAATAGTAATGATTAAAGCTGAATTTTGTAAATTAGATGATTAAAAGCACAGTATATTTATTAGCCTGAGAGCCTCCAGAAAAGCTAATGGAGAAATCGATAAAAGTGCTTAGATATTAATACATTCTTTTCTTCTTTCTTCCTTCCTGTCTTTTTCTTTCTTCTTTCTTTTAACTAAACAAGCATCCTCTTTTATCAGGTATTATAAACAATATGATTAAGGACCTTAAATAGTATTTATAAACCTTATCCTAATTATGGGGAGTTACTGGCAATTCATTGATGCGCCTCTTCGTTCATTTGGCAATTATTTTATTTTTTTTAATCCTCGCCCAAGGACATTTCTTTATTGCTTTTAGAGAGGGAGGAAAGGAGGGAGAGAGAGAGAGAGAGAGAGAGAGAGAGAGAGAGAAACAATGATCAGTTGCCTCCTGCACATGCCCCTGTCAGGGATCGAACCCGCCACCCGGACATGTGCCCTGATGGGGCACTGAACCCGCAACTTTTCAGTCCATGGGATGGCACTCCAACCAATGGAGTCACACAGACCAGGGATGGCAATTATTGACCAAATGCACACTGTGTGCTCAAACACTGCTGGAGGTACTAAGGATAGAAGAGTAAAACTACACAAAACCCTCTCTTCACGGAGCTTACGTTACAATGCCGAGAAATGAACATCAAAGAAATGGACGAATCACTATAAAATAAAATGTCAGGAAGTGACCCAAAACATTGTGAGCGGTGCTTATATTTGGGATGCCGGAAAATGGGAAGATTCCGCTTCCTATATTATATTTGTCTGTAATATTTACACTGGATAGTAAGTACATACTGGTTGTGCACAGGATAAAAACAGGACTGGTCAAAAGACCTGCAGATGCAACGTAATTCCAGTTTCATAAAAATGCTGTAGACAGATTCAGGTTCACTTTTAATTTTCCCTTGCACTCTCTTCTGAATTCTTACAAGTAGGATTGTAACTTCTACAGTCAGGAAAATACTTTGAAGACAACCACAAACATTTGAGGGCAGCATCTCTATCTCTGCGCGGTCTTTCCAGCTTTGCCCTAACACCTTCTTAATCTTCTCATTTTGCAGACCTCAACTTACTGTATCGATTCTGAACCACTCTGGCTCTCCTTTTTGGGTGCCTTTTTCCCCCTCAATGAGTACCTTATAAGATTCCCAAAGTGAAAAGAAACCTCCCGGAGGAGTTCCGATGTGCACAAAACACGATGAAGAGCTTATATACTGAGAGTCATGCGAATTTGGGTGTCGTTTGCGTGGGTAGTAGCCAGTCAGTCGGGGAGGAGGTTAGCTGTTTTTGCTGAGCAACAAGATGTCTGCTGTTACACCGAATGAGAGAAGCGTCCCAAGATAGCAACAACCTGGATTTCCATTGCGTGGGATAGCCATTTCTCCCGGCTTCGTCAAATGAAAGTGGCGATACTCAGCAAAAAGGAGTTTAGAATAAAAGCCCTTTTGTGTAGCTACTTCAAGGGAACACACTCTGCTGAAACGGAAGTGCTCTCAGCACCACGGCATCATCCTCCCGTTTCCTTCCACACCTAGCCACCTTCGTGCAAAGCTTAGCCGTGTGCAAAGCCGGTCCACCGAGAAAGCCTGGGAAACGATGTGTAGCAACCAGATGGACCAGCCATAGAAACTTTCTTTGATTCTAAATGGAGTCAAGCTGATGTTCTCCAATGAACCACCCACTTTCAGATTGATGTCTGAGAGCAGTTGGTCAAATGATCAGACAGATTCTCAGCGCTGCTCTCCAACTTTCACGAACGAGGGGCCTTGCTGGGGTCCCTGAGCGCTTGGAAGCTGTGGGCCTACAGCGCCTACCTAAGCCTCGCCACACAGTTGGACAGGAGAAGAAGGGGGAGAAAAGTGTTCTGACGGACTTAGCAGAATGCCAAAGTGAGAGAAATGAGGGAAAGAAAAATGGGAATGCGTGCAGAATGATAAATTGACTCTCCGTCAAATGAAATAGATTTTGAAATAACTGTGAAAAGTATAAAATGTCGGAGCATAAAGAGCCTGCCACTGACAAAAGATGAATAAATGGGGCACTTCAAAGAAGGAATTTCCCAGCTGTGCTCACAGGAATCTTCAAAAGCTGTTCCATATGAGATAGCAGGAAAATATTTTAATAATAAATAGAAACAAATAACTGTTATAAGGATATCAGAGCAGAAGTTTGGAGAGAGCTATTTGCTCTATAGTATAATGACCAAATAGAGGTGATGCCGGGTGCTTTTTAAGACATTTATGTTTTCAATTATTGTAACTTAAATAAGTTCAGACAATAGAACCTCGTGTGTGATTTCTTTGTGTGTATATCCCCAGGAGAATGAACATAAAGTAATTCTTCCATAATCGCAGAGCAAATACGTGAGAGATCACAGAGAAGTTAGGGGGAAAGGTATAACAGCAGCACAAAAGACTCGATTTGTGCGTAAAGAAACGTGTGCCATGTGCTTATGTGCCTTTAAGGATGAAACGGATCTAACAAATGTGAGCAGGGGTCCATGTCACGGAAACTGGAGATGTAGTCAGGGTCCCGGATCTGGTGACACCTCCTCGGCTCGTCCTCCGCTCCGTGGAGGATGGGTCCCTCCTCCAGGCCTTTGTGCGTCTGGGCTGCGCTCCCCTCATCACTCACACAGCAGGGCCTCCACCCCTTTCCTGCGGCGGCGGCATCTGCTCACCTGTTCCAGCAGGAAATCTTTTCTTTGCTGCAGCTGACCCTGTTCTCTCATTGTCATCTTTATCCCCTTAAGTCTGTGTTTGGTTGCAAACCAGACTGGCCAGCGACCAAAGGATGAGCCATCCCTTTGTTTTCCCTGGAAGGATGTCATGCCAAAAGCCATTAGGCTCATCAGGCAGTCGTGCGGCGTGCTGTGCTCTGAAGGGCCCGCTGAGGCTTAATGCCCTGTGGTAGCTGTGTTGACATTCTTAATAAGTTTATCTTCGAATTGGTGTTTTGAAGTCTGAGGAGACCAGAGAACACACCCCAGGGACTTGGAGCTTCAGTTCATACTCAGCCTCACTGCTCCCTGCCTCCTGCCTCCCCAGGGTGGGTTCCTCCCCAGGCCTCCTCCGCCCAGGGATGCCAGCCACCCAGGTGGCAGCCAGGCCAGGTCATCAGAAGGACGCCAGCCTTTTGCCATCACCCTCTGCTCCTAAGAAAGAGTCAGGCCATGCCCGTGCCCAACAGTCCGCAAGCCAGGGGACCCCTAGGAGCCTCTCATTCACCCCCAACCCAGTTACAGAGTGTGCCCTGGCCCAAGGGTTGCCACCTATACGCAGGTTGCTGAGTTGTGAAGGAGCGACCCCCCTGCCTCTGGCAGGAGCCCCACTTTTTCACTTTGCACTGAGCTCCAGCAGTGATGTAGCCGGACCTGAGGAAACCTTCTACCACCTCTTTACCAAATGACCACCCAGTCTCTGCATGCCTGTGAAGAACAAGAAACTGACTATTTTATAACATAACACATTGAAGCCCTGAGCAATCTTAATTGAATTTTCTCCATATTAAGCTCAAAATCGGTACTATGTGATTACCACTCACGGTTCTCAGTGCTACCATAGGGAAGAATACAAGAAAGTCGGTGTGCCTCTCCACGAAGTTGGCCCCGATATTGGAAAGCTCGTATCATGTTCTCCCTGTTCCCCAAGTCGAATGGCCTTACTTCCTTCAGCTCTCCCAAACATGTCCCGGCGTCAGGGCCGCCGTGCGTACACTGGCGAGAGTCCTTCGGAATCGCTCTTGTGAGGATCAGCGAGGCCGAGGTGCAGCACACCAGGAACCGTCTGCCGAACGCTCAGTTCAGTAGCGAAACTCCTACTCCTACCTGGACAGTAACACTGGACAGTAACACTGGACAGTAACACAACCACCATAGACATGTATTTTAAAATCTCACTCTGCTTTCTTTATTTCTGTATAAATTATTGGTGAAAGCACAGAGGTCTATAACCAACTATAAGCCTGGCACTATGCACTGTTTAAACTGATTACAATTACCAGAAGTGTACACTCCAAAAAGCCAATGACCAGAGCGCTGACACAGAGTAGGTCCTCAGAATGTATTTGTTGTAAAAATAATAACAATTGGGGTCATCCCCAGTGGGCTACCTTCCCAGCACACATGCTCGCCTTGTGTCACAGAACTTGGCTGCTCCGGGACTATTTGGTGGGTCCCCCCCTGGAGCTCCCATTGTCCTGTCTGGGCCAACATCCCTGACTTACCCTGTAAAGCTGCTGTTTCTTTCTCAGGGGTAGGGGTTTCTATCAGTTAAAAAAAAAAAGAAGAAAGGAGAGGAGAGGGGAGAGGAGGGGAAGGGAAGGGAAGGGAAGGGAAGGGAAGGGAAGGGAAGGGAAGGGAAGGGAAGGGAAGGAATGGGAAAAGAAAAGAAAAGAAAAGAAAAGAAAAGAAAAGAAAAGAAAAGAAAAGAAAAGAAAAGAAAAGAAAAGAAAAGACAAGCCTTTAAGCCCTTCAGTGTTATCAGGGCAAATTCCACCTCCTCTCGCCCTAATAGCTTGGCTTTCAGGATTTATGACTTTTGCCCTGTGACACCAAAGCCATCAGCAGCCCACTGAGACTCGGAGCTCAGGACACAAAACACAAAGGCTGATTCCCTGCAATCTCCCATGGAGCCAAGAAGAAAAGATATATCCACATTTTGCTGTACATAATGCACACTTGTTTTGCCCAGATTTTTAAGGGAAAAAGAAGGATGCGCATTATATATGGGTAGTACTAATTCTGTATCTATATAAATGTTTTTAATTCTTTTTTATTTATTCTTATGCATTAAAAGTGTAACTATAGAAAGCAATACGATATCCTATGCAAAATAATACCTTGGGATACGATAATTGGTTTTGTTTCTAAAGATAAATAAATAATTGAATTAAGAAATTAAAATGAAAGGCGGTTTTTTTTCCCCGAAAGTTTGGGCCAAAAACAGGGTGCGTACTATACATGGCAAAATACGGCCCTAACATTTTTCAGGTCAACTGGGCACCTTAAGCAAGTCTTCCGCCACTTGCTGGTTTTCACACGGCACAGGGAATCTTGGGCTGTGCAGAGGAGAAGCTGGATGTCTAGTAGGCATTTTCATACTTGGTGTCTGGAAGAGGAGGCAGATTTATATTTTTGTGTAAGAAAAACTGGGGGAAGAACAGTTTTTATCTCAGCCAGAAGGACTAGTTTTAGGCTGTGAGGATAAAGAAGTTAAGGAGGGAAGCCAGGGCAACGGTGTTTCTGAACTAAGTTTGAGTCTTGATCATATGCTTCTTGATTACTTGGGCCCATTCAAAGCGTGAGACATCAGCCTGGAGGAAGGGTCCACAGATCCTGCCCCAGACCTCAGGGCAGCTGGGCCCTGACTGCCAGGAGTGGGGGCTCACATGTGTGGAGGAGCTGTGGTTGCCATGGGACCATGGGAGAGAGCGGGACTGGAGCAGAGTCTTATGGATGACACTAGAAGCAGAGCCTTGCACGTGGTCAACTGTCCCCAAAACTGAGGCTGATGGACATTTGTGTGAAGCAATCAGTAAGTTTCCCAGATAAAATACAGATGACCCACTGAAATTTCAGTTCCAAATAAACAATGAACAATATTGTGGTAGAAGGCCTAAAATCAATATTACATGCTGCCTTGACCTTTATAGCTGGGAGGGTCTCCAAGGGCCTAGCTGCAAATTTCCATCCCCTTTAGGCTCCTGCGGATACTGTACTATTCCTTAGCCAAACGGACCCCCTTATGGTGGGACCAAGAAAGGGCTTCAATCCCCTGGAAAATCATGGAGCTACTCAAACAAACCCATTGCATCCTCCCAGGGAAACCATGGGTTACTCCAACCTCTTAATATGCCATTCTTGAGTTCTGCCCCCATGCGGCCCTGTGTAGTGGGCAGCGTCCTCCTACCTTGGGCTATGAGTGTATGTGACTAACAAACTGTGTCACTCTCAACTGTCCAGTGTCAGGGGTCATGCGTCTGACCATCTTCCTAACTAGGGCGGAAATTCCTCCCTCACCAATGGGGTGAACAGGACGTGATCAGACCATGCCCCATTTGTCATATACTTTTAGAAAATTTACATTGTTTGTCTGAAATTTGAATTTATCTGGACATCTTGTGATTTTTTTTTTTTTTGTCTTTGCTAAATCTGGCAACCTTACCCAGAAACTACCTGATGTAATTGGAATAAACTTGGAGTTATCAGTCCCAAAAGCCTTGTAGTTGGGGACTCAACCGTGAAGTCTTGAAGGCTTTGTGGTACTTATACCACTCGAACTTCATCTGTACCCAGTCTTTTGACCTCTGGAAAATGTACTATTATCTTAATTTCTCCCAAGTACCATAAACAGTAACTACTGTCTTACCTCTTCATGAGGAAATGAGGAAACCGTTGCTCATAATCACTTAGTTGGGGTCTCCAAATTGAAATTAGAACTCCAAATTTTTGACTAAAAGTTGACGAAGCTTTTCACTGGCATGTCGTTGGATCATGGTCATGTGACATGGACCATCCTGTAAATCTAAACCTGTGGTCATTGATCTCTCATATACACCTTCCTTTTCATTCTGTCATCATTGAGGTTTTTGAAGTCTGTTGCTACAATGAGCCATTCTGAAATATCTACCAGACTGATTTTCCTAATGCTCATCTGATTTTTGTCACATCCCATCTTAAAACAATAATTCACCTGTAGAGTCATGAATTATTTAAACTGACATTTAAGATTTAGTGAGATCTGGACTCAGCTATCTCACCTTCTGCAAATTACTTTATACAAAATATAAGTTCCAGTTGCTTACTGTAAGCTGTGTACACTCTGCACTTTTTTTTCATGATTTTTCTACTAGATCTTTTTCCGTCAGATTTTCATATTCTCTCATACTCCAATGTAGCCCATGACATCAGATCTTGTTTAAGAGGCATCCTGAGTGTCTCCCCGGTTGAATGGAAACTCTCTGTAGTACAAGCATTGTTGGTGCTTCTTTATGGTAGATACCACTGTGTAGTTCATATTACATGTCCATACACATCTTTCCTTCCCTCTTAAGATCAAAAGCCCCTCGAGACCAGGACCCGTACATGATAGCTCGTGCAAAATCCCAACACTTTAATTTGGATTTACTTTTGGTTTTGGTTTTATTTTTATTTAATAAATCAGCGACATTTCATAAATAAGGTCCTTGAGATCCTTTTTTCTTATCTAAAAAATGTGCTTAAATTGCACTCCTTCTAAGTTCAGGTCTTGTGGAATTCCACTATATTTTTTGCTTTTTGCTTTTTATTAGGTTTTCTTCTGCTTTGATACCTGTAACCTACAAAACATTTTTAAATAAAACTAGAAAACATATTCATTTAAAAATGTTACTAAAATATAGTTTCTTGTTAAAAATGTCTAGGTGAGTTTGATGACTCTAAGAATAACAGTTGAAAATAATTTACGGTTCGAAGTTACTACTGATGTGTTACAGAACTCCCCGACTTTTGGTCATCCAGGAGGGCACATCAGGCAAGCCCCAGCCCCCTTGTCCTCCACAGGCTCTCTGCAGTCCTCTGTTCTGCTGCTGAAAAACAAAATAAAACAAGATGGTTTCTACTAAGAAAATGTTTTCAAAACACCACATTAAACACTCCCCACTCTCTTCTTACACCACCTTCTGGATGAGTGTGGACTTTCGAGTGTTCCTGAAATAGATCTCCCCCGCCCTCTGCTTCCTTCAAGTGAAGAAATGCCTCCGGTGCCAGAATTTTCTCGAGTCCTCATAATTTAAAGCCTCAAACAATTTTTTTCATTGTTGAATGTGTTTGGTTGTACGCTAGTTTGATTTTATGTTGTTTCCTTCCGTAATGAGAGACACGCGCCCTTCTTCCGGGACTGAGGAAGGGGGAGAGACAGAGGTGCGCACTCAGGTCGAACCAAACATTTGGCACCACTTTAAACCAATAGCATTCAAACGTTTGTTCAATATTTATTCAGAGAAGAGGCTAAGCACCAGGTGGGAGAACAGCTTGAAGGATCGGCCTGCAGAGCAAGGTCTCCTCCTGTTGCCTAGCAGATTCAGCTCTGACCTCGAGCTTCCAGACTTTTCAAAAGTCCTGTGGTTAACAGAGCACACCCTCCTCAAAAGCAGTCTGAGCACCTTCTCACCCCTCACCCCCAAGAGCTTATCAGGTCTTCCTCTGTCTCCGTGGAATAGTCTACTTACCAGTCAGAAAAACACAGTTTCCCCCATCTCCTTATATTTGTAAGGTTCTAGAATCGGCAGCCCTAAATCTGGCTGCACCTGGTAATGCTCGTTGGCTTCTATTTCAGACATCAGCTAGGCCTGGTAGGAAGGCGGCTTACCTACCTGCCACCCATGCCTTCTCACAGCTTGTAGGTGACATGTGTTAAGGGCAGGCGTGCCCTTGAGGTGTGAAACGAGTGTGGGCTGTTGGGGAGAGTTCTGTCCCCCAGCCTTTCAGCTCAGACCCGGTTCCTGCCACGATGAGTGATTTGTGAATGACGGCCTGTTCCTGGGGAGACACGAAGAGGGACAAAGTGAAAGCAGGTATGTGCATTCCTACGCTCTGTTCACTTCTGTCACCTGGATTTCTTCCTGAAATCTCCGACACCTTTAATTATTTCTGTTCTTCCGACAGGAGCAGACCAGGTGCTACGGAGGGACGGCGGAAGGCTCAGCAAGTCAGTGTAATGCCGGCCCACAGGTTTCGTCCGAGCAATGACGGGTTCGCTCTCTGTTGACCCGAGTGGGCACTGCTAGCATCTCCGCTCTGAAATTGGTGATGAATCACTCACAGCAAAGATCTCGTTTCTTCTCTTCCTTCTTCTTAGATTTCAGGCAGGGTTGGCATCTTCCCCTGGGTTTACAGCAACAGCAAAAGAAAACTCCACGATGAGGTTTGGCTCATTACACAGAGGCTAGTTGGCCAAGGCCTGCCGTTGTACGGCCAGCGGCAATGCTGGTGGCAGTAGTGCTGATTCTGAGTCTGTCCAGTGTCCTCCGCAAATCTGGGGCTTCACTCTTTCTCTCCGGTGGGAAGGTGGGACAGTGACTGCTTTTGTCTGTATTAAGAGCATTTCCAACTCTCCTACCCAGGCTCAGTTTACAATGTGTTTACATTTTAGACTGTTGCTCCATTCCCAGTGAAACGAGCCAGCTTTGTTTATTACCAACTTCCACTTTTAGCTGAAACGTGATTCTTCTGAGCTTTATGGTTTCATTACATGATATGCCATCACACACAATGTCGTAAAATAAGATGAGATCAGGTAGGCTAAAGGGTCATCTAAGGAGAGAAATTATTTGTATTAATACCAAGTTTATATTGGACTCATTTTTCTTTAAACATTTCAGAAAACACTCTGTCTTGCACACTTGGCAGAAATGGATACAGGAGCATTGTGTTTCTTTTTCTAGATGACAAAAAAGAATTAAGTCCAAGAAATCTCAGGGCATGGCTTCTGTGAGGTAAAAGTAGGCTCGAAAGCAATAAAATGTTATGTTTTATTCATAGATACCAAAGTTTTAGTTCATATGTTAACTCGTTTATTTCTCTCCTCCTGAGATTTTAAATGTAGGGTCTAGTCACCTGGCAGATTGCTGTCCCGTCCTTTAAAAGTTCCACTTCATCTTCACATCCAGTGACATCTGTGTGGCCTTCTTTTAAATATACGTTTTAAAACTTCTTTCACTTCAAGAGTTTGTGAGTTCACAGCATACGCATGCTAGAGAACCAAGTAAGAAATTTCTGAAGCCAATGAGCCTTTTGTTTCTAAGAGGAGAGGACCAGAGTCAACAAACAAACCTCCAGTTCTTGGCGCATCACGCTAAGAGTTGCAACGGAAACTGAGGAGGGAGAACGAGCTCAGGAGCTCAGTCACATGACATAATTATGCAACCACGATTAGGCAGAGGGCTTACTAAGGAATGACCTGAGTTATACGTAACGAAAGATTTAACCACTCCAAATGTTTCCTCTCCTGACTTTTGTCATCAAGTTGTTCCATTTGCTAGCCCTCCTTTTTTCATAGTGTTTATAGCTTGTTTGGGGAAAAGTACGATTCAGGGTTACAAATGCTGGCTGTGGTAATGGATTTCCAGAAGATATCCAGGTTGGTCTGACCCATTTTTACCTTACAAAATTGTCACATCAACACCACTACAATACTAAAGTATATTCTCCTCCCTTCTTCCACTCTGTTGTGTCATTTCCTTTCCCCCATTTATTCATTGATCAAACAAACATTTGCTGATATTTCAGGGAACCAGGTGCCAGCCAGTGAAGTGCCAAATAGGCGAAGTCTACAAACTGTTCATCTTTAATGTAAGAGGGTCAAAGCCTCTATCATCCCTTGGAGTCGCTCATCTAAAAATATATCCGAAATATTTGGCTTGAGTTTTGGGTAAATTCACTCACCCCGCCATTTTGCCATCACCCTTGAAAGAGCCAAATGCAGTACTATAGTAACAGTGTCTAGAAGAACACGTTTTCCTCCTCAGTGTTTCAGATCAAAGATTGCCACGGTCCCGGGCTTAGAGTTTAGGACATAGCTATTTTACTAGGAAGAATACTGAAGACTACAAGTAATAGAAAATGCTCTTAAATGACGGAGGGTCTATATTCATTCTCGAGAAGGAAAGGTCCTGAAGTAAACCTAGTTTCAGACATGGGTGGATCAGGACCCCTAGTAGCACTTCTTCACCTGTGTCTCTGTAGATCAGCTCTATCCTCAGGCAAACTGGTTTCCTCTTGTGGAGGAATGATGGCTACCAGCAGCCGCTCAGGATAAACTTTCTAGGTGAAATTCCAGAAGGGACCGAGGGACGGCCTGAGCTGTTGAGCCAGTTCTCGGACCAGTAGAATGATGAGTTACAGCGATTGGCTTACACTCAGATCATGCACACGTTACAAAGCCAGTCACCATGGCCAGAAGGGGGGCTCGAGCCACCCAGTTTGCAAAGGGACTACTACAAAATGGGAAAAGAGTAGCAAGGAAAGTGAAAATTACGTCAGAAGTGAGAGGAAGGTAGAAGGACATTTTCTGCAGATGTGTCGTTGAAGTGAATAAGGCTTTAAAAAAAATATGTTGTAAAAAAGGAGAGCCTAATGTCAGTAGAGCAGGTGGGCGCTGCACTCCCCTCCTCCCAGGAACATATCAAAATTACAGGTAAGTTGCAGAACAGTCAACCGGAACAGCCATCCGAACGCTAGCTGAACAGGAGTCTTACGACTGAGAATGTGCAGAAGAGCTCTCGCAGACACTCCTAAGAAGCATGGAGGTGCAAAAAGGGCTGACTCTACAACCACCTGCGGGGGTTGAGAACCAGAGGGGCGTCTCAGCTGCAGAAGTCCCCCCTGGGGAGTGAGGAGTCTCAAGCCCACACCTGGTTCCCTAGCCTGGAACAACAGAACCGAGGAGAGGTGCCCACATAATACCTGGTGATGAAAATCAAGGGAAATTCCATTCGCTCCCGTGAGAAGGGAGTCTGCCGGAAACTCAGAAACTCCCTTAAAGGACCGATGCACAAAATCTTGCTGGTAAACACTCGCCCTGGGCTCTAGCAGATGGTTGGTGGCTTGGAGGATACTGAAGTCACACAGGGAGAGATTGGGTTGCATGGTTTTTGGGAAAGAATTGGAGGGACAGCCACCAATGTCCCTGTGCTGGGTCCCTGTACCACATTGCCCACAGAGGCCATCTTTCTTGGGTCAAGCACTCCCTTCCATATGGCCTTAGCCTGAGAGCCACTAAACCCTCCCTGTTCGTTCTCAGAGGCCCTGGATTGCTCCCAGAGGAGAGATCCACTTGCCACCTCCACCTGGGCCCCTGCTGCACTCATGCTTAAATAACTCCTAAGGATCAACCTAGGGAGAGGTACTAGCTCTTCTTTGGCAACTCCTTGAGGCCCTGCCACACCAAAAAGTTCTACAGCCCTAGACAGGTGGTGGCTGGCCTCGGTGTGCCCTGAGACTTTTTGCTGAGTGGCCTTAGACCTAGTACTGCTGCTGAGCTTAAACTTGCATGAACCTGGTGAACGCCACTCAGCCTTTCCTGCTGAGTCTCTGAGAGTCTGCCCCACTCCTCTTGCTTCCTGCCTGGGGGTCTTTCAGGGGCAGACACTAGCAAGCGGCCTGCAGACAGAGGCAAATCTTGCGAGCCTTGGCCTTTTCACTGGCCTGGCCCAGGCTTGGAACTGGAGGCAGCCAGCCTCAGTGCACAGCTTGGCCGCCCCCATGAGGACCCAAGCCCAGCATGGGCAGCTCCCAACAACAGATTGCACTGCGGCTCATAACAGGTCACTCGGGCACAGCCAGAGTCCCCGCCAAGGGACCTCAGAGCCTATACACCTACTAGCTGGCTTGAGACCCTACCAGAACATGACCTAATTAGCTCCACAAGCAGCACACATAAATGGGACTACATCAAATTAAAAAGGTTTTGCACGGAAAAAAAAATCAATAAAACAAAATGACAACCTACTGAATAGGAGAACATAGTTACCAATGACACATCTGATAATGGGTTAATAGCCAAAATTTATTAAAAACCTCGGAGAACTCAACACACACACACACACACACACACACACACAAAAAACAATTCCATTAAAAGGTGGGCAGAGAGTCTGAATGGACACTTCTCCGAAAAGAACATACAGACAGCCAATGGCTGTATGAGAAGATGCTCAACATCACTAATCATGAGACAAGTGCAAATTAAAACCACATTCATGCCTGTCAGAATGGCTATCATTAAAATATCAACAAACAAGTGCTGGCAAGGATGTGGAGTAAAGGGAACCCCTGTGAACTATTGGTGGGAATGTAGACTGGTGCAACCACTGTGGGAAGCAGTATGGAGTTATCTCAAAAAAATTAAAACAGGAACTGACTTATGACCTGGCAATTTCACGTCTGGGAATGCATCTTAAGAAAGCCAAAACACTAATTCAAAATGATATATGCAACCTTCATATTCACTGCAGCATTATTTACAACAGCTAAGATATGAAAGCAATCCAAGCGCCCGTGATTAAAAAATCACGGGATTTTTAATCACGGTGGATTAAAAAAAAGTGATTTTCTAACTTAATTTTCAAATTCTTCATTGCTAGCATATAGAAATACAATGGATATTTGTATTTTGATCTCATATACCATGACTTGGCTGAATTCCTTTTATTTGTAGGAGTGGTGTGTGTGCGTGCGTATTTTCAATTTTTGGCATTCAGTTCAAACAATCTTCGAACAAAGATTATGTTATGTCTTCATTTTCAATCCAAATGGCTTCAGTTATGTTTTTTCTTACCTTATTGCACTGGACAGGACTACAAATACAATATTTTAGGAGAAACGATTTTAGAAATCATTCTCATTTCATCACCGATTTTTGAGAGAAAGCATAGAGTCTTTACCCTTGTGTTTAATGGTAGCTGTAATGACTTTGTAGATTTTTTTTTCTATTTCTAGTTTGTTGAGAGCTTTTACCATAAAGAGGTGCTGAATTTTGTCACATACTTTTTCTGAGTCTATTTAGGTAATTATGTGGTTTTTGTCCTTTGTTTTATTAATAATTTGTGTATTACATTAATTGATTTTCATATGTTAAAACAATTTTGCATTCCTGGAATAAACCCAACTTGGCAATGGAGTGTAATTCTTTTTATATTTTGATGAATTTAATTTGCTAATGTTTCCTTCAGGATTTTTGTGGCTATGTATATTCATGATGGGAATTAGCTTATAGGTTGCTTTTTAAAATTTTATTTATTTATTTTTAGACAGAGGGGAAGGGAGAAACAGAGGGAGAGAAACATCAATGTGTGGTTGCCTCACACATACCCCCTACTGAGGACCTGGCCTGAAACCCAGGCATGTGCCCTGACTGGGAATCAAACCAGCAACCCTTTGGTTCACAGGCCAGCATTCAACCCACTGAGCCACACCAGCTAGGGCTGCTTATAGTTATTTATTTATTTACTTTCGTTATTAGGTTAATATTGACCTTAAGATGAAAGAGAAGCGTTTCTCCTCTTCTAATTTCTGAGTTTGTATAAATTTGACATTATATCTACTTTAAATATTGAATAGAATTGATTGGCCAGGTGGGCCTCAGTTTTTTCACTAACTCAGTTTTCTTATTTGTCATAGGGCCATTTCAATTTTTTGTTCTTCTTGAGTTCATTTTGATAATTTGAGTCTTTCTAAGGATTTTTCCATTTCATATAAGTTATTCCATTAGCATAAATTTGGTCATGAAATTATTCTGTAATCCTTTTAATTTCATTTAGGTTGTTAGTGATTTTATTGATTTCTGCTCTAATCTTTAGTATTTCCTTCCTCTGCTTGCTTTTTATTTAGTTTGCTTTCCTCTTTCTAGTTTTTATGGTAGAAGCTCATTAGTAATTTGAGAGCTTTCTTCTTTTTAATATAACTATGGAAAGCTGTAAATTTTTCTCTAAGTTTAACTGCATTGCATAAGTTTTTCACATATTGTGCTTTTATTTTTATTCAGTGCAAAGTATTTCTAATTTCCATGTGATTTCTCTCTTCCCCGTGGATTATTTAAAAGTGTTGGGGGAGCTCCCAGTTTTCTTTCCATCGTTGTTTTACACTGCTGCTTAATTGACTATGGCCAGAAAACATACTATTTTATTATTTGAATCCTTTTAAAAGTATTAATAATTTTATGAGCTAGCATATGATCTGCCCTAGAGAACATTCCATTTGCCCTCAAGAACAATGTTTATTCGGCTGTCACAGGGTGGAATTTTCCACAGATGGCTATTAGGTCAAGGTGATTGATAGTGTTATTCAAACTTCCTATATCTTTGCTGATTTTCTGTTTGGTTGTTCTATTAAAGTCGGGAGTGGGATATTAAAGTCTATCATTGTTTAAATGTCTGTTGCTTTTCCTAGTTCCTCCAAATTTTTTTTTTCTTAATGGATTTTGATGTTCTGTTTAGGTGTATGTACACTTACAATTGTTGTATCTTCCTGGTGAATTGACCCTTTTCTCCATCCAATATGTCTCTGACTGTTTGTAGTCACTCTTCTAACGTTTAGTCTATTTTGTCTGCTATTAATACAGCCATTTTAGATGTCTTACTGTTAGTATTTGCGTGATCTATCTTTTCCCTATCATTTTACTTTCACCTTACTTGAACCTAAAGTGTGTCTCTTATACAGAGCTTCTATTTGGGTTATTTTTTTCTGATCAAGTATGATAATCCTTGCTTTTTTGTTAAATTGTTTAGTTAATTCACACTTTATTATAATTATTGATATGGTTAGTTTTACATCAGCCATTTTGCTACTTTGCTGTATTTAGGGGGGGGTTGTTCTTTATTTTTATTGCCTTTTTTGTTAAATAGCTATATTTTAGTGTATCATTTTATTATTTTGTCTTTTTAAAAACTACATATAATTATAGTACACTTGAAACCTATATAATTGTATTAACCAATGTCACCCAAAGAAATTCAATAATAAATAAATAAATAAATAAATAAAACTACATAATTTTAGTTATATTCTTAGTAGTTCATTTAGGAATTATATATGCACTTTGGTTTATCACAATCTACTTAAATTAATACAACGTAATTTAGGTAAAATATAGAAATTTTGCCCCAGCATAGCTCAATTTCCCCACCCTTTGCTATTGCAATTACATATATCTTATCCACACGTGTTATAAATTCAAAGATACAGTGTTATAATTATTGTTCTATGCAATTTCATATAAATCTTTAAAGAAATTAAGAGAAAAATTAATATTCATTGATAAAATATTTCATGCTGCCCTACTCTGTCAGTCCTGTCCTTGTCTTCATACCAATTTGAGTCACCAATCACTGTTGTTTCCTTTCAGTTGGAAGGGTCTTCTGCAGTATTGCTTTTAAGACAGGTATGCTAGCAACAGATTCTTTGCCATTGTTCGTCAAGGAATAGTGCTTCTCTTCTTAAAATCGCATAGGAGAAAAGAAAACTAGTCTCCATAATGGTTACCCTCTAATTAGGAAAAAAACTAACTTTATCTATGCATTAGTTTAATTTACAATTAACATTTATACAGAACGCCGTCAGTATAGTAATTGGTGATAGAAGTAAATGTACAGATGAGTTGTTTAAGTAAGTATTTTGGCACAGATGTTTTGTGTAACATTACAGAGCTGATTTAGTTATTTGACCAAAATGTGTGATTTTTCAAAACCTTGATAGGAGCACTGATCTCATTTAGTGGCAACTTAATGAAATTTCTGTAGAGAGAGGTTTTCTATAGAGAGAGACATTCCACCGAGTGAGAGCAACAAATGATATAACGACATAATTTCACACTGTCTTTGTTACGTAACCAACATGATCAGCTTTTAGCTCTGTTTGCATTTCAGATCATAAATAGAAAAATAAAAATTACTAATAAGGAAATTAACTCCAACTCCGAAATCCAATTGGGAAAATTAGAAAAGGTGAGAAAAATCAAATGGAAATCATTAATAAAAATTCGATGGTGCTCTTTACTTGAAAATGTATGTCTGAGCATGTGTGTTGTACGTGTATGAATATGTGCTGTAACTCAGATATAACCCATGTGAACTAGGTGCTCCATTTTATGGGAATTACTTATATTACACATGCTGAATGGATTAATGGTTTATAAAAAATCTGTTAGTTTTACTTCCTAAAGTTCATTTTTCCTTGTGCTGTCATATAATAGTTCATCGTCGATAAGTATATGTAACTGAGGACAAGGGCCTCCGGGGGCTTGGCACATAATTTATAACAATAATGGAAATGGCATGCTTCGTAGTGACAGCCAGGGGACCCCTGCATACTTGGAGGGAAGGAGAAGTTATATCACCCATGAAAAGGCTAATGAGATAGGCAGATTTCAGGGGAAAATGATCTTTTTGTCTTGGCCTTAGACCTCGTTCTACCAGTGAGACTCATGTCTGAAGCGTAATGACTCCAGCATGCTCTTTCTGAATACGAGATTATATGACATATGGGGTGAGCTACTCAGAAATCAGAGCTTTCACCAATAAACGCCAACTTAATTGGATGCTTTAATTATGTCACCTTCACTCCCAGGACATACCCCAGGGACAGTTTGAAGACTGGTTTTCAGTTCAAAAATCTCAGTCTCTGGTCCCTAATTTTCGCCAGTCTTTCAGAAGGAGAGCTATTATCCTCTGCAACTTAGGAAATATTTGTATATTTGGCATTTGGATATATGGTTCTAAGGCTCAGGAGAAAGACACAAAGATCTGAGAGGTAAAATAAGTCTAAGCCAGGTTTGCCAGTTTTACAAGGCAATTCTGACCCCTCTCCTCTTTACTCGGCAGCTGGGAGTCAGCCATCTTGACGCAGGTGGACCGGAAAGATGCTATTGGTCTCCGACTAGGCAGCAATTATTCCCCTTTGTATCCAGATGTTGCAGCACTGCAGGATTGTTTCAAGTTTTTCTGAAACCTTAAGATCTTAAACTTGAAGCCATTCTCCAAGCTAGCAACATGCTAGCTAGCAAGACACAGGAACTCATCAGAGAAAAGGGACATTTGGGATACATTAGAAATTCAATATCAACTTTGTGAAGTTGTTAATAATTAGCCACAGCTTTTGTCTCTATCCCTGCAACTAGTGACATGAAAGTGATTAGGTTTCTAAAAAACAGATTAAGCTTACTAAATGTATTAAGTAACAAAGTTTTTAATCAACAGCTTATTGATTCCAGCAGGGCAGTTGTGAGAGCAAAAAGCTCTGGATGCTGGTGGGATGGATTTATAGGTCAGCTCACTGCTACTTTAAAAATCAAAGTAATAGGTATTTTAGAGAAAATTATTTTAGTATTTTAATATAAGACCAGCTTCGTATCTCTCTTTTTACCCTCTTTTCATGCTCATGTTTTAGATAAAAAGAAGTTAATAATGCCTCTCTCTTAGAATCGGTACTCAATAAACATTTCTTGAGAAGATTGCCAATTATATTCCTAAGGCACTCAGAAAAAAAAAACACTACCAACTCTGAAAATTCAGAAATGTAAAAATTTGCAACCATACTAAAATGATAGGCAATATAATGCCCCAAATCAATAAGCATCCTGATGCCTGACTCCCGAAGGCTGGATTACCCCCTAACTATGAAACTAATAGAACCAGCTTGAGGAAGACAAATTCAGGCCGGTCCACGTTAAACACACCTCCTGCAAGCAGACCGGGAAACCGGTGCTCTACCAATCAGAAGATCAGGTGGTCATTCCTCTTACCCCGTGGGCATTACTTTCTGAGGCCTTCTCACTCCTGGCTGCCCTGTTCATCCAGTCCCACTGTCTACGTCCATTCTGGGCTGGCAGTTTACAACCATTAGGTGGAAATAAGAGGAAAATGGTGCTGTACCGGGTTACCTGACATAAGCTGAGGACTGAAGTGATTCCACCAGCAACAGGGTTCAGAAAATAGAAAAGAAGGAGAAGACATCATCAAAGGAGAATTTTTCAGGACTGATAAGTTACAAGTTTACAGAGACATGAATATTCAGATTACAAAGGATCATATATTGTCACGTAGGCTGATATATTGACACCTCCATGTGTTTTTGAAAGAGGGACCAAGAAATTGTTTCTAATTGTAACTTTTGCCTGGGGGGCGGAATTGTGAGGATCTTGCATTTTCCACTGTCTATATTTTTATATTATTCAGATTTTATTCTGACAGTGCTGTTATCATCCCAGAATTTTAAATGTTTTTATTTAAATATAACTTAAGATTCATTCTGATCAAGAAATAAAAGAAAATTTGGAGGTATGCAGGTATAATATAAAAGGCCTGGCAAACCACACAGAAATAAAAATAAATAAACATCCACAGAGAGGGGCTTATTTGTTATAAAAGTGCAAAGGTAACTATAAATGTAGAAACATATTCTTCAAAAAGAAAATATACGATGTGGTAAATAATCCCAATATAAACTTTAAAAAACATATTAGATAAGGAAATCAGAATAAAACATGTAAATTGATTAATTTCTCCTCTTTTTAAAGAAAACTTAAAAATTCCAATCATTACTTAACTCTGACAATTATAAAAATACAGACCGATGTTGATTCTTAAAAGTTCGTAGTGCTATATACAATATATCCTTTCTGAACACTGAGGATATATACAATATATATCCTTTCTGAACAGTGAGGAAGATTAAAACAACAAAAATCTGCACAAACAAAGACATAAAGGAAGTAAAAAAAATGAAATAACATAAAGCAAGTTTACAGCAATAGTCAACAAAATATTTTAAACTTCATACTATCTATTAAGCTTGTAATTCTTGACCTCTCAGATATACTTGACGTGACTCAATCATTCTCTTCTTAAGACATTTTTTCCCCTTGACTTCATGGTATCACACTCTCCTGATAATTCTCCTTTCCTTTTCAGATACTTCTCTTTGCAGGCTTAAGCCCTAAGACCCAAACATTAACTATTGGGATTCCCCATGTCTTGGGTTTAAACCTACTCTCAACTCCGTAAGTGCAGGGAAGTCAAAGGCCTGCATACCCAGAGTTTCTTTACCATCTGTACAACAGAGACTCCTACTAAATTTGTAATTCTGAAGCAGGTCTTTGTACTGAGCTCCAGACCCACACATGCATATGCCTGCTTACTTGCCTTTAGAATGCCTTGAAGTCACCTCAAACCCAACATGTCTAAAGCTGGGTTTCACTCCCAGCTCCCTCTTTTTCCAAGTCTTTGCTTTCTCTAGGAATGCCATCACTAGCACACAGCTGCTTAATCTGGGTTCTAAGCTCCATGTAGCCAGGGATTGTGTCCGTTATATCTCAGACATCTAGGACAGTGGGTGACATACTTTACAAATAAAGTTATGCCATATATAATATATTATATATAATATTTTATACATTTTATATATATAAATACATTCATTTAGGAAGTGTTCTTCTGGTCCTTTGGAGAATGGATGGGAACTTGGACTTCTAAATAAGTCATCAGCACCTTATGCTTCTGAAATAAAATGTCTTTTTACCCACAATTATGTTTTTACACAGGCAAAGGGATTTTATTTTAAGTGACTTTCTTCTCTCTGAAACTAGAGGAAATCAACAGCTGGACTATCCGTGGAGTCCTATGGTCCATTTGTTTAGGGATGTTGAACATCTGCCTTGTAGGGTTTATTTCCACTTTATATTTGGGCCAGTGCCTAAATGCTTTGTTTTCCAAACACATACCACAAATCAAAAGTTGTGGTTCTTTGGAGAGCGTCATTTTTACATTTACATTTGAGACTAATGAAAAGTTCCCTATGGCTATCTCTGAAATGCAATTTGCAAATGTACCTTTGTGAAAATGAAAGATACATAAATAATTTGGTGCTGTTACCGAATGCTTTAAATTTTGCATTTGGATATTGCCATCATGAAAAATGGAGTTTGTGCAACTATCTATGAGGGCCATGTTGGGAGTTAAATCTGTGTCTGACCAAAAGTTGGGGACAACATAAAGAAGCAGACAAAGCTGAAAGAGTCCTACGTTGTAATATTACACTAGCTTGTTTTCCAGCTTAAAAAAATCCATGATTGCCTTCAGGATCAATGAGAATAAAGGGAATTATTTCTGTTGTGGAAGAAGAAATCACAGCTTTATGGGATCCTTGGGGGAGCTGAGGGTTTCTTTGCCGGGTGGGACTGAGGTAAACTTGTACCAGGTGCCGTCCTAGTAAATCTGATAAAACGTCTAGCTTCATAACTGAGAGCAAAATAATCAACAAGAGCTACAAAAATAGCTTTTTTAAAGCAATTAAAATCTGTAATATATATTATCTTAAATATATTTAATAATGTAGATTATTTAAAGTATATTATATAAAATATGTTTACATATTTTATTTATATATTAAATATACAATTTTTAATATAAAAATCTGCACATGACACTCTTGACATAATACAACTGTAGTGATGGAGAACAGAGCAGTGGTTGCCATTGGTTTTGGTTGGGGGGAAGCGTGAGACTTAAGGGGTAACATGAGGGCATCTCTTTGTGCTAATGGGACAGCACTGCATCCTGGCTGCAATGATAGCTGCGCAAACCTATGCATATAATAAAATTTCAGAAAAATACGCATTATAAAAAAAGAGCATGTAAAAACTGGAGAAGTCTAAACAAAGTCTGTAGTTCAGTTACCAGCACCAGGCCGATGGCAGGGCCCCGGTTTTGACGGTGTGCTACCGGAATGTGTGTTGTCTGCCCGGGGTAAGTCCCCGGAACGTTCCCCTGAGCGCTCTCTGCACTGTTTGTGCAACTTCAGTGAGTTTTAAACCAATTAAATATAAAACAATTACAATAAAACACATGAAATTATAATTAAAAAGATATGAAGTACTTTGAGTACATCTTTGAGTAATGAAATTATTGATAACTTCTATTTGTACTTTATATTCCATAATTTTCTAAATGCTATAATGTACAGGTGTTACTTTTATAGTTAATTAAAATTATGTATATTTTATATGTATTATATATACAGTTAATTAAATATATTTTAAAATTATGTATAATTAATAGCAGTTTTTAAAGTGATGTGTATAGAAAGTGTTCATTAAAAAAACTTAGGTAAGTATGTGTCATTGCTTGTATATAACTGTATGAGCAAGGATAAAGTTGTTGGGAAGTATACTAAGTTTTTCACGCTAATTACCCAGAGCTGGAGGAATGGAAAGAAAAACAGAAGCAGATTTTTTTTTTTTAAGATTTTATTTATTTATTTTTAGAGAGTGGAAAGGAGGGAGAAAGAGGGAGAGAAACATCTATGTGCCAGAGAAACATCAACTGGTTGCCCCTCAGACGCCCCCAAACAGGGACCCGGCCAGCGACGCAGGCACGTGCCCTGACAGAATCGAAATCACAACCTTTTGGTTTGCAGGCTGGTGCTCTATCCACTGAGCCACACCAGGCAGAGTGGAGCAGGGTTTTTTTTTTTTAATGTAATTAGCATTATGTTTGTTCACTCGTTAGAAAGTGATGATAAATTTTTAATTTTAAAATAATCTAGGAAGCAAATGATTAAAAACCATTTTAAAATATAGAAAGTTTTCAATGAGAAATAAAGATTGAACTAATTTATGGTTTTGCTCTTAAATATTTCTTTGTGCAATTTCTCTTTTTATTTTGTATTTGAGACACTTATTATAATTTGTACTATTAAATGGAAGTTTTTACACAGTAATGTTAAGTTAAAGAATTCTCTTGATACAATTAGTTGAAACAAAACATACCTTGGACCATCTTATCCATGATACAGGAGGAAAATCAAATTTTATTTTATTATATGCATATTTTTGATGAAGTCAAATAATTTTAAATAATAGTTTTATTACACAAATATTCTGCATAGTTAAACAATATTGTAGATTAATAAAATAAGCATCTTTAAATTTTTTAAAATAGCACTTTTATAGACTTTGGATTTGTAATTTTAAAAAATTATTTATTATCTTGAAAAGAAGGTATATGAGATAAATTTTAGCAGTATGTTTTAAAAAGTTGTGAAATAACTCAAGGTTATATATGACAAAGAAAAAATGAGATTTTTGAGTTGATCTAAGACCTAGACTCCAGGTGCCCATGGGATTTCAGGACCCAACGGTTGGGACATGCCGATATTGCAACTGTCCTCGTGCCTGCCTCTCTTAAATCTGTAGTGTTCTGTCCATCACACCTTTGATGTGAGAACCATCAAATATGATTATAAGGCTTGCTTTATAACCAGAAATATGGGGCATTCTTAGGTAAACAATATTTATCATGATCTTGTAACTGAAAAAATCAATGATCCCTTTTTATTGCTTTTTTAAAATTTTTGCTCAAGCATCGGCGATGAGAACCCCCTGAGCTTTTTCAGTGTTAGAGAGTTGAAGTTAGATTTAAGGCTGGACAGTGGCCAGGGGACCTGATGGAGCTTTTGTAATGTACTCCCTTTCTGGGAGTCATGGTGCTATTCCTATAGAACAAACATACTTAAGGAAGAAATGGCCAGCCCATGTTTTGCACAGAGTGAATTTTCTCTTTCTCTGAATGTACCACCTCAAGTAAAATGGGATATATGAATCAATTTCCTTAGAATACCCTCCAGAAATAATTCATTGTTTCCCTCCCATATCAAAGGATTCATTAACTTACTTGGACCTATACCTGGCCTGGGCTCTCACTCAATGATTTAGTAGCTATGTGACCTTTAATAAATTACTAAAAAACCCACTGGCACTCAGTTTCCTTAACCGGTAAGAATATTTATTTCAAAGGAGTACGGGAAGGTTTAAATGAGTTTATGTACCCCATGCCTGAGAAAATATGGGCATCAATACATGTTCAACCTGAAGTCTAAACATAATATTTGTTAAGAAGCTGGCAAGCAGTTATTAAACATCTATTCCCTCTTCAATAGTAGTCCTGTAATAAACATAGTTTGTGGAAACTTTGATTCAGTCTCTTAAGAAAAAAATCGAGTTGCTATTTCCTCACCTCTCTCTTTTTGTTATATATATAAAACACAAAATATATATATTACAGACACACACACATATGGCTCAGATATTTTACAGTGTAATCATCCCCGGTGGAAATCAGTTCTGGACCTCCAGTTCTATCTTTATTTGGCTCCTGACTGTTCTGCTTCTTGAGAGTGGTATCTTTTCCTTAAACACAGGAAAACTCGATGAAATTTTACAGTTGCCAAGTGAACAATTATTTTCTTAAATCCTTATTCGGAAAGTTTCATCCTGTTCAAGCTGGATATTCGGGTGCCCTTGGTGGCTGCCAATAGGTGATGCTCTCCGGCCTTAAGTGTTGGTGAGAAAGAATGTGACAACCACACCCCCGCTTGGCTCCTTAGGTGGTGATAAAATTACTTGTACCCTCCCCCTACTGCTCCTACCCCATGTTCCTCTGTACAGAACATACACACACACAGATACCCTTAAGATTTCTTAAACAGTAAAACCCAACTATCTTGGGGGAAAAAAAACCTATACATTAAAATATATATGTGATTTAGATTTTCCTATTCCACTGGCTTCTTCCTGCTCAGAATATCCCAGTGGAATACAAGCCTCAGCCCTGTTTTCTCTATGGGCCGGGCCCAACATTCCCTGTGTTCATGCATCTTTGGGATAAGAGGACGAAGAGGAGAGGAAGGTGGCTGTGTTGGTGATTTTCAGCTGGCAGTCTGTGACTTTCAGCCACAGCCTTGGGAGTCACATCCACCAGGGATTCAGCCAAGTCAGATCCCTCATGCTGGGCATGGTATGGAAAGGGGCTCTACTTGACAGGGTCTCGGCACAGTTAGCATCCCAGAAGACACAGTGAGCTCACTATAATTCCTGTGACATGGAAATTCAAGTAGAAGACAGCACTTAATTCTGAGGTTTTATGGTTTTGTTTATGCTGCATTAATCAATTTGGCTTTCAAAGGGAATTTCCCTGAGCCATGCCCCCACGTCAGGTTCCCGCCCTGGTTCCTACCTAACAGGTGTCCAGGACGACTCTGTCCTTGGGTGCAAACACGGTACCGCCCATCTCCAGCTCCTCGCCAGACTCTGCTGTTTTCTGATGACCTCATGTCACTTTTTTCTATAGTTTTAGGCACAATGTCCTCCTCTCTACCATGTGGGAACCACTGCTCTTGTAATAAATCTGGCTCTGAAGTTCCTCCTGAAAGAGCCAATGCTGCTGTGCCTCTCACCTGCAAATGGGACCTGGCTATGGATGACCTCCACCTCTATCGGTGAGCTGCCCTTGACACCTTCGCGATGGGGTGATGGGCTGCGCATTTGTAAGAGGAAGACCTCTGTCTGCCATCTCCAGGATGCTTCCTTTCCGTCCTGTTCAGAAGTCCCACGGGTGGTTAAGAACCAGTGAAGAAATTATTTGGGGGTTGATTTGTCCCTTCCTGACACCTTATCTGGAGGGGACTTTTATTCACTCCATGCTGATAGACAGTCCTTGTAACATGGAAGTGTGTTCTTAAAGTGAATGTACCGGGAATGCCATGCAGGAAGCGGGTGTGAATTTATTCTATAAATTTCTGATTGTTTGATATTTAATTGTGTCCAGTAAATAATCCTGTAATGGGTGTCTCTGTTCATAAAATTTGTGCCACATTTCTGTATATTTAATAAATATCTTTTGTATTGAAACCAAAAGCTATCTTCTAAAAAAAGAAAAAAGAAAGGAAAGAAGTGGGCGTGAAGGGCATGTTGTATTTCTTGACCCACGTAACCAGAGGGAGGGGTTCCCAAGGCCTTGGGACACCGTGACGGCTCTGGAGACTAACCTTCGCCTTCCACCAGGGGTCTCTCTGGAATCCAGCCTGCGCTATATTTTAGAGCCTGAGAGGCCTCTCCAGTGTGACAAGTGCTCCACTGGTAGCTTATTTGTTCCTCGTGTCCCTTCAAGTTCAATACATTTTCCATTTGAGCTCCAGCATTCTAGTCCCATCTTCTCGGGTCTCTGCAGAGGCAACCACTGTCCCCTGACACAAACATAGGCAAGGGTATGATGTGACCAGTGGAGCTGGGCTCTCCCATGGTCACTTCCCAAAACTCAAAGAGAGAGGTCTTCCTGTAAACCTCAGGAGGGCCACAGCAGCACGTAAAAGAAAGCAGCCTTTGGCCAACGTCAGCTCTAGTTGCTCTTTCTCATGGTTGTGGATGGCAGGGACAGTTACAAGGTCGCGGAGAAGCAGCCTGGTTAGCTCTGGTGTAACTGTGGGCCTCCGGGCTCTTCCCTGTGGGCCCAGCCACGTCAGACATGTCTTCCTGTGGCCCATTGAGCAAGCAATATGGTGTCACCTCATGAGGAAGACAGAACCAGTGGGCATGACGCTCACAGTTAACATTCAGTGATGGGTGTACTCATCCACTCTTTCTCGTTTAGTGAGCAGGAAAGGAGCTCTCAAACACAGGTGCGTATGTAAATTCTTCCTTTCATAACTGTCACTGAAATTCACCGTGGAATTACTATATGCGGTCACTGCGTAGCCACCTTGGACCATGTAATACAGTGATATGAATCTACTGCTTATGGCTTCTTCTTTCTCTCTTTCTTATTTTCAAAATAGCTCAGTTTTTTTCCTTTTCAGTACCCACAGGAGGCATCCATAAACCATTCACAGCAAGAAGGAGCAACTGCAAAGCTGTGTTCTCCTCTGAGACCTATGGCATGAGGCTTTCGGTAGCAGACGGACCAAAGGACGGCCTCCATGATTTTCACTCTCTGGTGTTCATATCCTGTGTGTTCCCTCCTCTTGAATTTATACAGGGCCTATGATGTGTTTCTAGTAATAGAATATGGCAAAAATGAAGGCACTTTGCAGGTGTAAAGTCCTAAATCAATTAAGCTACCAAATCAATTGGGAGATTACACTGGCGGACCCGACTTGACTGTGTGAAAGCCTTCAGCAGAGGGACTGAGCCCTCTCTGGTGCAGACACTATTATTACTGATTTAATGAACTAAGAGACCATGTTAGAGAAGGCTACCTGGTAAGAAATTGCAGGTCACTTCTAGGGTCTGAAGGTGGCTTGTAGGACCCAAGGGCGACTTTCAGCCAACAGCCAGCAATACCTGCATAGAACTGAATTCTGACAACAACCTGAATGAGTTTAGATGCTAGCTGTTCCCCAGGTCGCCTTCCACATGAGAACGTAGCCCAGTCAACACCCTGACTACAGCCCGTGGCTCTGGAGAGAACACCCAGCTAGGCTGAGCCCTCACTCCTGACCCACAGAAACCCGAAGCAGTAAATATGTTTGTAAGCCGCAAAGCTGTGGTGACTTGTTAGGCACTAATGGGAAACTAATACAATGCTGAACCAGTTATTCTCTGTCACCCTTGACCTGTCATCATCGTATATGCTGTGAGCACCCCAGGCTTCTACAAGCTCCCAGGACTGAGGTGCCCTCTTTCTTCATTACTGTCATCTGCATAAACTAAAGCAATTAAACACGTGAAGTTATGACTTACCTTAAAAAAATAAAGAAAGAGAGAAAAGGAAGGTAGAAGAGGTGGTGGTAGAAAATAGGTAAAAAGCAAATGTGCATATTTAAAATCAGAAAAATAAAGATTCACACTAGGGAAGGGCAAAATGAAAAACTAAATATGAAAAATGATCAGCTGCACCGGTAATCAGGAAAAAACATATTCAAGCAATAATGAAGTAAAATCTCATATTCAAAAATTGGCAAAGCTTGAAAGTCTAACAATATCGACCTTTGGCCAGATAAGAGGCGATGATAATCCTCCTAATTAATAATGGACTGCAAATTGCTTCAGTCACTTTAGGTAGCCACATGAAATATCTCATAAAATTGGAAATGGCTGTATAAATGACCCGATAATGTTGCTTTTGAATATTTAATCAAGAGAATCTCTCATTTACCCACATAAAGACTGTGACGGTCAGTTTTATGTGTCAATTTGGATAGTTATTTAGTCAAAAGCTAATCTAGGGATTGCCATAAAGATATTTTGTAGCTACAACTAAAGTCCATCATCAGTGGGCTGTAAGCGAAGGAGAGTGCCCTAGTTAACCCGCAGACGCCCGATTCAACCAGGTGCAGAGGCACCTCTGGAGAAGAAGAAATGCGGCCCGTGGGCAGCAGCTTCACCCTGTAGCTGAAAGTTCCAGTCTGCCTTCCCAGCAACCTGCCGTAGCCCGGCTGTGTAAGTTCAATTCCTTACAGTAAATTTTGGGTTTATTTATTTAATTTTTATTTTATTTTTCCATGACTTTTATCCCTGCTGTACCCTCTTCCCCCTCCACCCACCCATCACCCCCCAACCACAATTACCACAATGTTGCCTGTGTTTATGAGTCCTTCTCTTTTTTTCTTTTTCGCTCATTGTCTCCCCACCCCAGCCCACTCAGAGCTGTCAGTACGCTCTCTGCTTGTATATGCCCTGTCAGTTGGTTTCTCTGGCTGAAACTGTGTGGTGTTAATTTCAGCCTAGAAGGAAGGAAAGGGGAGGGCAGGGAAAAGGAAGAAATGTTTTCAAGGGAAAAACAATAAATAAATATACTTAGCATAGGTATAATTGGACACTAGATAACAAATCAGAGTATGTGACAGGATTTTGATACACTTGCAAAACATTTTAAAAATTACATATCACTTAGGTTTACATATGGGGTCGGGCAAAAATAGGTTTATAATCTTCCATGTGGAAAGATAATACAATAATTAATAAATAATAATACAAGAATAACTGTGTTTTGCACACTCATCAATGTAAATCTACTTTTTCCTACATTGTATATATCTGGTAAACTGAATGTAACAGTGGAAAATTGTAACAGTGGGAAATGGTAACACCCCACCATTCTTTTGACATTGTTTCTCTAAGTGCTGGCTCCGACTAGTGTGCAGCTTGTAGATGAACACCATGTTTGTATAAGAATCTTAGGAACTAACTTCAAAAAGTACAGACGGCAGCCTTCAGACATCGCAGCTCCAGGAGATTTCCTGACCTTCAACCATGGAGTCAGGACGGCATGAAGACTGAGTGACGTGAAGCCAGGATGACTAAACCAGGATGACACACACGGGACCGTTACATGCCTTGTTGGAATGCGCTGTGCTCGTCTGCATGTAGAGAGCTTTCCAACCCTCTCCCTCCTTATAAAAACCTCTGCCTCCACCGAGAGGTGAAGATGGGCTTTGAGACATGAGTCCCCTGTCTTCCCAGGAGATGGGCTCTGTGACATGAGTCCCCCATGTTCCAGATGGCTGGCATCTGCAAATAAACCACTTGCCTTTACATCAGCACCTGCCTCTCGAGTACTGGCTTTCGTGGCAGCAGGCAACCGGACCTGCGTTTCATTACAGGAGTACATTCATAGTCACGATAGTTGTTACTATGGTAAAACAGAAGGAAATGTAATTACTTTCAACTGGAAATGTCAAGAAAATCTTCATACGATGAGTTAGAAATGGAAGAGGTGAGATAACTAAATTTTACTGAGTATGTGCAAAACTCTATGCTAGATATTTTCATAGATATTAACGCATTTACAAAGGGGCATTTTTTTTCCCCTGAGGTCTTACAGATTTTTAAAATATTAAAAAGAGAAGAAATGGGATAATAGCAGGCTGAGGGGAGGAAAGAGCATAAATAAAAACATGTAGGTTTGAAAGTAAAGTGTTCAGGGAAAAAATCTGATGTGATTTATCTGCAGCATCGGGCCTGTGGAAAGAGGGAGGGAGGGAGGATAATTATGGGTTGTCGACGTCACGTGACCGGAGGATGACGTTAATTCTGTAAGCAGTGAAGAGCTTATTTGGCTGCATCACCCATAAGATTTTTTTCAATCTCTAAATCTGGGTCATGAAAATCTGATAATAACAGAAATGTCTAATTACTAGAATAAAACCATCACCTCGAACCTCACAGGAACTTGCAATCCTCCGTGTCTGGAAGATCACTGATACGCTCGAAGGGGCGCTCTGTGCTGCTCTGATGAAAGGCGTTAACTCCCAGGCAGAGTCTGGCACAGCCCCCACCATGAAACTAAGCCAAGCGTTGCTCGGAAAATGCCACATTCACTGTTATTGAGCCTTACATTGTTTTATGATGCTACCTCCCAAGGGAAACTTTCCTGTCAAAGGTAATCTCTGGATTCCAGTCTTTCTCTGCGCACCTCTGACACCTGTTTTTGCTTCCCTTTTCACTATAGTACAGAATGCATCAGGAGTTCTAGCTTATAAGCAGTACATAAAGTGTTGGGTTAAGTGCTATGTAAAGTTGAAATAAGTCAGACGCCCTTTCCTTTACTCCTCTGCTTTGAACATTTCCCAAAATAGAAGCAAGAACTTGCATTCTCAGACAACCTAATTAATAAGGTACAGGCATGCAACCTGGGTTTTCCTAATTAAATGTAGACATCAGAGCCATAACGGGGATTTCTTTAAACTCGTCGAAACACTTGCATCCCTGGTAATGCAGGGTGTGTGTAGCAAAAATATGAATACAGAGTATGATTCTGGGCTTTGTTGAATTACAGCGATGGCAGAGTCCACAGCTCCATCACTTCTCTCATGAAGTTGACGGCATTCACTGACCTAGTCTTCTGTGGAACTCTCACGGTATTGCAATTCTCTCGTGGTAAAAGTGAATAGTAAAACTGTAGAAATTCTGTTGCTAAACTTAAAATCCCTCAGTTATGAAAGGTTGGGACCCCTGCCAGGTAAAGAATCCTGACTAGGTGAATGCTTAGTATGGGGAGGAGGAAGCATAAAATGGGTAGCGGAGGAGGTAAAACAATATACACTGTGGCTCCATGATCACTGTTTTAGTCTTTGCTATTTTCGATAACATATGGTGATGGTGGTGAATTTCACAACTTTGTACAGCGGTTACAAGTAATTAATAAAAATAATAGGTATTGAGTTAGAGGACAAAGAACTATTACTCAGGGAGCCTATGACCTTCGGTGCCTCCCTTGGATAAAGACAGTCGATTCTACCTTCGTTGATATGAAGAAGAGTTGGATTATTTTAGAAAAAGATGTTGTTTTTATTTGGAAAGGTAAGCCAAGGGGTGCGCTATAGTGAGCATTTGTAATTCATGTGCGCCATCTTTGAACACACATTTTGTTTTGCTTAACTTCCAAATTAAGTGATACAGCTTCCTAAGGCAGAATCCAGAAAATTCACTCGCATCCTCACATTCCCTTGTAGCAAGCGTACAGGCACGATGTCTAGGTTTTCCCAAGTAAAGTCATGCACAGGACACTTGGGTTCAGAAGTAAGTATGAGGAAAGGTCAGCAGGCCTGCGCCGGGGGCTCTACACCGGCAAGCGTGGTGGCACAGGGCCCGCCCTTCGGAGCAGCAGCGCTCGTTGCGGAGCTCCACTCCTTCACCAGAGCAGAGCCTGGCTCTCGTGGAGAGCCTTTAAACTGCTTAGTATCTTTTAATAGGCACTTCCGCTGAAACAAAGCACAGGGGACTGTTTGGCGTATGAACAAAAACTCTGAATTATATACTCGGTTGAAGAATGTATCCACAAAAGCAGAATGTATAATAGCTGCATAATAATGTGACTAATTTTTTTTTTAATGTGTGTACCAAACTATGCAAAAATAATTTTTGAAAGCTGTGGAATTCTGAGTGTTCTTGTTTTTTGTCGTTTTGTGGGTTTCCATTAAAATTTTAAGATAGTTATAGGTTCACATGGAGTTGAACGCGAAAATACATGGAGGTCTATCCTGTTCCTTACTAGTGCCCCCAATACGGCATTTTGCCATATACAGCACATCACAGCCAAGATATTGACCAGCACCAAAGGTTTTATCGCTAAGCCTAATTCCCTCCAGACTCGTCCAGATTTTTGTACAAATTAATAATCTGCGTATTTGCATTTGCCGAGTACTGTTTCACAGTGTGGATGCACCAGGTTGTTTAATCATTCACCTGTTGAAGGGCACCTGGGTCCTTTCCAGGTAGAAATATTACAAATGTAGCTGCTATGTATATAATGTTGTACATAAACATCATTTTCTTTTCTCTGGGATAAATGCCCATAAGTGTAACTCCTGGGTTGGATGACAATTCAGTGTTTACTTTTGTAAGAAACTGCCGAACTAATTTTCAGAGTGAGTATACCATTTCAATTCCCAAAGGCAGTGTATGAGTGATACAGCTTCTCCACGTACTCACCAGCATTTAAGGTTGTCACTATTTTTATTTTAGTCATTCTGATAAGTATGCAGTGGTATCTCATTATGGCTTTAGTGCGCATTTCCCTGATGGCTAATGATGCTGAACATTGTTCACTATTTATTTGCCCTCTGTATATACTATTCATTCCTACAGCCTTTGGTTCAAGTCACCATTTTTTTTAACTGCATATAATTTATCTCGAACTGGTGACTCTAACCTTCTCGGTGAACTCACCGCAACTCAAGCATCTATCATAGCCCCTGGGGTAGGAGCTGCCTCGCCTGCTGGGGAGGGGCCATGTATTTCTTCTTTACATAACTCTCTGCATCTAAAACAATATAAAAGGCTCTTAGTAAATGCTTTTTGCTCATGTAAATGGCGTCCAAGTAGAGAATCTAGATGCCCACCCGTCGGTGTTAGTGCCAGCTACTGTTGCAACACCAAAGGTTTTACTGTGGTCTGTGCAGGGGGCAGCGTGGCACACACTCTGGGGATGGAGAGGGGAGGACTCACCAAACAATGTTCCACAGTATTTTCAAATGGTCTTCCAAATGAGACCGAGAGAAAAAAGGTGTCCCCACACACTCTGAATGTCATTCTACATATTCCCTTAATTCTGTTGCAAAATTTCTACAAGATGGGGATGGGTCTATCATCATTTTGCTAAATAGGAAACTGGGGCCCAGACATAAACTAAGATCATAAGATCATAGCTAGTAAGAGACAGAGCTGTGCTTCCAACGCATGTCAACCCGATTCAAAGCCCTTTCTTCTTTTCTTTTCTTTCTTTCTTTTTTTTTTCCCCCTATACCGTCTTCTGCCCTGGAATTGACTCTCCTTGAAAACTGAGATCTAGCCCAAGCCACTGAAACTTCTTGAGTATCAGAAGCATATAAAACAATTCTCCATGGTTGCCTGTCTTGAACTGTGATACCATTATCCTCTTACAGATCGACTGGTGTGAAATGAGATCCTGCCTGGGAGCAGGAAAAAGAATAGCGAGGGAAGGCTCTGGCCCCAAGCTCGGCAAGACACAAAACCTTATTGGAGTTCTGGAGAGGTCTGCTCAAAGTCTGGGTATATTCTGTCATTTGGCAAGAATTAAATGGAGCCTTGTGTCCTCTAAGATTATTCTGTTACCTTCAGGATTAGGTTACCCGTCATTATATTTAACCTATGGGAAAGGCCGACACAAAGCTGTGCTAAAGATGTAATAGGAAACATATAATAAAGAGCCCTCATGTCAAAGAGATACAAATTTCCCACAGAGAGCTGGTGCTGAAGGAATTCTTTCTGCTTCTGCCTGCCGTTCCTGAGGGGACTCGGCCTCAGAGGGCCGAAGGGACCCGGGGAAAACAACCCTGGCCCCTTCTGGACAGATACAGGTGCTCTGGTCTTATTCATTCGTGAGGTGATAGCAGTGGGGTGCAAGAAGAAGAGAAGGGAATTTAGAGCTGACTTATCTTGCTTAATCTCTATGAATTCCAGAAGGCCCTGGGGAACCTGAGAATCCTAGACTTTTTCCCTTCTCACATTTCCTCCTGGAAATCCCTCCAGCTGGCGGGATGCTAAAATAGGTACCATTTAGCTGGCTAATGAAGTCCATATGCAATTGTTAGAGATATAATTGACACTTCAGCCTTGGGATCTGCATTTTGCTTTGTACAGTTTTCTGCTGCCCAGCGCAGCTGCCTGCTGGGAATGCTTCTGTTTCCCTGCATTTCTTTGCTCCAGCTGGAGTTAAAAGGAGACGCTTGATGTGCTAATGTCAAGTTATAAAAATACCTATCTGTTATGCTGATTAAATAAAATAACATTTGTAAAGCAAAGTGCCAGACACACGGTGGGCACTGTCTAAATCTTGCTGTTATTTACAATCTGCCCCCTACCTAACTTTTTCCAGGCTCAGGTCTCGAAACTCGGTTTCTCCCCCGGGGCCCAGTCCAGCACACCTCACTGTCTCTCTACACTGAGATGGCCCTTGTTCCAGGCAGACAGTAGGTGCCTTCATGCCTCCGGGAGGCCCCATGTGCCTGCTGCAGAGAATGCTGCAGAGGCCCCAAGATTTACCTCCGGAGCAATAAACTCAAAGTGTGTGAGGGTCAGAGAATGGTCTTCATGAACTTGCACCCTCTCTGCAATGTTTAACGCTTTTGGCTTTGGAGGCAGAACTGGCACTCAATAAATAGCTGTGAAGTGAATGAATACATAAAGAAAGAGGGTTCAGAATGATTCTGAGAAGTCATGTAAAAAAAAAAAAAATCTCCAAAGAGAATTGCTAAAATTACAGTCCCTGCAGTGCTTCCCCTTACAGATAAGACACAGACGGGGGATTCATAGCACGCATGCCTGCACGTGCACATACACGGTCACACAGTCACACATACAATAATTGATTGAATACATAAGTTATATCAAAATATAATTCATTTTATTTATTTTTATGGAACTTATCGGGATGACATTGTTGAATAAAATTATGCAGGTTTCAAGTGTACATTCCGTGATACACCATCGGTGTATTGTGCTGTGTTCCTCATCCCAAGTCAAATCTCCTTCCATCGACATCTACTCCCTTCCCCCTCTTCTACCTTCCACCAGCCCCCCTTCCCCCTGGCCCTCACCATGCTGTTGTCTGTGTCTATGATTTTTTTGTCTCAATCCCTTCTCCTTTTTCACCCAACACCCCCTACCCTCTGCCATCTAACAGCTCACAGTCTTTTGTCTGTATCTATGTGTCTGTTTCTATGCTCTTTATTACTTTATTTTGTTCATTAGATTCCACATGTGAGTGAAATCATATGGCACTTGTCTTTCTCTGAGTGACTTATTTCACTTAGCATAATACTCTCCAGTTCCATTCTTGCTATCCCAAAAGATAACATTTCCTGCTTTTTTATAGTTGAGTAGTGTTCCATTGTGTAAATGTACCACAACTTTGTGTATGTGTGTGTGTGTATGTGTGTGGGGAAGTGAGTTAAATTTTTTTTTCTTAAGTTACAGTCTCCATTAGAGTTCAGTTATTTAATTCATTCCCATGGCCATTTATCGGTTTTCCCAAACAAAATCAATCTTCTTGACCTTACATGAACCTGTGCCATGCTTAATGATTACCAGTTAAGAAAATGTCAATTAACCAATTGTTTGTTGTAATCAACCACTATCTTTCATCTATGTGATTGAATATTCTCTTTTAGTAGTTTTTTGTTGTTCATGCTCTCACAGTTGTCCCACTTTTTCTCACTTTGCACCACCGCTTTTTTGTCCACTCATCTACTGATGGACACTTGGGCTGATTCCAGACTTCGGCTGTTTAGCGCTGCAGTGAACATGGGGGGCAAATATTCTTTTGACTTGGCGTTTCAGGCTACTTTGAATATATTTCCAGAAGGTGAATCACTGGGTCATAAGGCAGTTCCACTTGTAATCTTTTGACTCCATAATGTTTTCCACAGTGGCTGCACCAGCCTGTACTCCCACCAAGAGTGCCCTAGGGTTCCCCTTTCTCCACATCCTCGCCAGCACGTTTCGTTTGTTGATTTATTGATGACAGCCAGTCTGACAGGTGTGAGGTGATATCTCATTATGGTTTTAATTTGCATTTCTCTGGTTGTTGTTGACATTGAGCTTCTTTGCATGTCTATTGGCCATCTGTGTGTCCTCTTTGGAGAAGTGTCTACTCAGGTCCTTTGCCTTTTTTCTAACTGAATTGTTTGTTTTTCTTGAATTGAGTTGTTATAAGTTCTTTATAAATTTTGGGTATTAACCCCTTATCAGATGTGTCATTGGCGAATATGTTTTCTCATTCGGTGGGTTGTCTTTTAATTTTGTTGATGGTTTCCTTTGCTGTGCAAAAAATTTTTGGTTTGATGTAGTCCCATTTGTTTATTTTTTCTTTTGTTTCCCTTGCCTGAGGAAATAAAAAATATTGCTATGAGAAATGCCTGAGATTTTACTTCCTATGTTTTCTTCTAGGATATTTATGGTTTCAAGATTAACATTTAAGTCTTTAATTCATTTTGAGCTTATTCTTGTGTATGGTGTAAGAAGGTGGACTAGTTTTGTTTTTGGGGTTTTTTTTTTGCATGAATCTGTCCAGTTGTCCAACCACCATTGATTAAACAGACCATCTTTACCCCATTGTATGTTTTTGATTTCTTCGTCAAATATTAATCGACTATAAAACTGTGGGTTTATTCCTGGGAACTCTATAGTGTTTCATTGGTCTATATGTCTGTTTTAATGCCAGTACCATGCTGTTTTGGTTACTATGGCCTTATAGTATAGTTTGATATCAGGTAGTCTAATACCTCCAACTTTGTTCTTCTTTCTCAAGATTGCCATGGCTCTTCTGAGCCTTTTGTGTTTCCATATAAATTTTTGGAATATTTGTTCCAGTTCTGTGAAATACATCATTGGTATGTTGACAGGAGTTGTGTTGAATCTATAGATTGCATTGAGTAGTATGAACACTTTAATGATGTTAATTCTTCCTATTCACAAATACAGTTCATGCTTCTACTTATTTGCATCTTCTTCATTTTCTTCATTCAGTGTCTTATAATTTTCCAAGTACAGGTCTTTTGCATCCTTGATTAAATTTATTTCAGGGCAAGGGTATTGGTGCAATTGTAAATGGAATGGTTTTCTTAGTTTTTCTTTATGGTACTTCATTTTTGATGTATAAAAATGCAACTGATTTCTGAATATTAATTTTGTATCCTGCTACTTTACTGAATTCATTTATCAGTTTAGGGTTCTCTATGTACAGTATCATGTCATCTGCAAATAATGACAGTTTTACTTCTCCCTTTCCAGTTTGGTTGATTTTTATTTCTTGTTCTTATCTGATTACTGTGGCTCAGACATCCAGTATTACATTGAATAAGAGTGGTGAAAGTAGGCATCCTTGTCTTGTTTCCAATCTCAAGGGAAATACTTGCAGTTTTTACCCATTCAGTATGATGTAGGCTAGAGGCTTGACATACATGGTCTTTATTACTCTTAGCTATGTTCCCTCTACTCCCATTTTGCTGAGAACTTTTATCATAAATTAGTGCTAGATTTTATCAAATGCTTCTTCTGCACCTATTGATCTGATTGTGTTATTTTTTATGTTTCATTTTTACTAAGTTCGTGTATCACATTTATTGATTTATGGATATTGTACCAACCTCCCATCCCAGGAATAAATCCCACTTGATCATGGTGTATGATTTTCTTAATGTGTTGCTGGATTCTATCTACTAATATTTTGTTGAGGATTTTAACATCTATGTTCATCAGGGATATTGGTCTATAATTTTCTTTCTTTGTAGTGTCTTTATCTGGTTTTGAAATTAGGATAATGCAGGCCTCATAAAATGAACTTGGGATTCTCCTCTCCTCTTGAATTGTTTGGAATAGTTTGAGAAGGATAGGTGTTCATTCTTCTCTGAATGTTTGGTAAAATTCACCTGGTAAGCCATCCAGTCCAGGGCTTTTGTTTTAGAGAGATTTTTTTATTACTGTTTCAATTTCATTAGTTGTAATCTGTCTGTTCAGATTTTCTGATGATTCATGATTCAGTTTTGGAAGATTGTATATTTCTAGAAATTTATACATTTTTTTCATTTTGTCCAATTTGTTGGCATATAGTTAGTCATAATATTTTCTTACAATTCTTTGGTTCAGTCATTATTTCTTGATGACCCTGGTTAAAAGCTTGTCAATGTTGTTTATCTTTTCAAAAAAGCAGCTCTTGGTTCACTGATCTTTTGTATTTTTTAAACTCTATTTTGTTTATTTCCTTCTATTATTATTTTCTTTGTTCTCACTTTGGGATTTGTTTTTGGTTTTGTTTTCTAGTCCCTTTAAGTATAAAGTTAGATTTGAGCTTTTTCTTGTCTCTTGAGTTAGTCCTGTAATGTCATGAATTTCTGTCTTAGAATTGCTTTCGCTGTGTCCCATAGATTTTGGGTTGTTGTGTTCTCATTTTCAGTTGTCTAAAGGTATCTTGATTTCTTCTTTGATCTCATTATTAACCCATGCATTGTTTATTAATATGTTATTTAGCCTCCATGTCTTTTATTTTAATTGATTTCTAGTTTCACATCATTATGATCAGAGAAGATGTTTGATATGATTTCAATCTTCTTATACTTACTGAGACTTGTTTTAAGTCGTAACATGTGGTCCAACCTAGATATTGTTCCATGTGCACTGGAAAAGAGTGTATATTCAGCTGCTTTGGGGAAAAGTGCCCTGAAGATATCAATTAAAACATCTTATCTAGTGTATCATTTAAAACCAAACATTGCCTTGTTGATTTCGTGTCTGGAAGATCTATCCATTGATGTCAATGGGGTGTTAAAATCCCCTACTGTGATTGCATTGCTGCTGCTCTCTCCCTTTATGTCCATCAGTATTCACTTTACATATCTAGGTGCTCCTATGTTGGGTGCACAAATGTTTACTAAGGTTATATCTTCTCGTTTGATTGCTCCCTTTATCATTCTGTAGTTTCCTTCTTTGTCTCTTACTATAGCCTTTGTTTTAAAGTTTATTTTGTCAGATATAAGTATTGCTACCCCAGTTTTCTTTTTCATAGTCATTTGCATGAAATATCTTTTCCATCCCTTTTACTTTTAGTCTGTGCGCATCTTTCATTCTGAGATGGTTCTTCTGTAGACAACATATATATATAGGGTTGGTTTTCTTATCCATTCAGTTACCCAATATCTTTTGATTGGAGCATTTAAGCCATTTACATTTAAAGTGATTATTGATAGGTAAGTATTTATTGCCATTTTATTCTTTCAACTATGTTTCTCTGTTTTTTTTTTTCTTCTTCTTAAAAGAGACCCTTTAACATTTCTCATAATACTAGTAACAAACTAGTAACAAACTCCTTTAACTACTTCTTGTTTGGGACGTTCTTTATTTTTCCTTCAATTATAAATGGTAGCCCTGCTGGGTAAAGTAGCCTTGGTTGTAGGTCCTTGTTTTTCATCACTTTGAATACTTCATGCCAATCCCTTCTGGCCTGAAATGTTTTTCTTGAGAAATTAGTTGACAGTTTTATGGAAGCTCCCTTGTGGGTAACCATCTTTTTCTTGTTGCTTTTAGTATTGTCTCTTTGTCTTTAACCTTTGCCATTTTAATTATTATGTGTCTTTGGGTAGATCCCTTTGGGTTCATCTCATTTGGGATTCTCTGTACTTCCTGGACTTATGTGTCATTTTCTCTCACCAGGTTAGTGAAATTTTCAGTCATTATTTCTTCAAATAGGTTCTTGATCCATTGCTCTTTCTTCTCCTTCTGGTACCCTTATGATGTGGATGTTATCGTGCTTCATTTTGTCCCAAAGTTCCTTTAAACTATCCACATTTGTAAAAATTCTTTTTCTTTCTGCTTCTCTTCTTGGATATCTTGTCTTCCCAATTGCTGATTTGGCCCTCTGTTTCATCCAACCTACTGTTTATTCCTCCTAGTATATTCTTCATTTCTGGTTGGTTATTTTTTATGGTTTTTATGTCTTTTTTCATGCTGTTGTAGTTCTCCCTAAATTCCTCGTAGCTCTCCCTAAGTTTTCTGAGCATCCTTATAACCATTGTTTTGAACTCTACACCTTGTAAATTTCTAGCCTCCATTTCACTGAGCTCTTTTTCTGGATATTTCTCCTTTTCTTTCATTTGGGACATATTCTTTTGTCTCCTCATTTTGGCTGCCTCTTTGTGTTTGTTACTATGTATTAGGTAGTGTGCTGTGATTCCCAGTATTGGAAGGATGTCCTTATGTCGCAGGTGGCTGGTGGGACCCAGTAGCATAGTCTCCTTGATCACCTGCACAGGGCTCCCAGGAAAGTCCCTTGTGTGGGTTATGTGGGTCCTCCTGTTGTAATTGAGTCTTGATAGCTATTGGTCCATTCATACATGGGGTTGACTCTCAGGCTGGCTGACTGTGAGCATAACCCTGACCACCGTGACGGGCTGCTGTGCAGATGCTGACCACATGGAGAGGAATTCCCCTTAGCAGTTTCTGGCACCTGCCAACATTTCCCTTTGAATATACTGCTTGGAATGTTAATTGGAATCTGCTCTGATGTTCTATGAAGCTGACCAATGAGTACATTGGTTCTGGGGCTTCTTGGGGGGACTCTGGTACACACCAATCTCAGACACTGCCCGAGTGGTCCTGGGCAACCTCTTAAGTGCTACAAAGTGATCCACAGTTTGTGGTTGCTCTGCTGAGTCTGGGTGTGCACAGGAAGAACGAAGCTATGCACCAAGGCTGGCTTTTACCAGTACTGGACCAGGGGCAGGTCAGCAAAAGGCCCAAGGAACTCTGAGATCTGCCTTTGCCTGCCAGCTGCCTGTTAGACTCAGTCGCTGGAAGAGCCTCTGGCAGTACTTGAGTTGCATGACGTATATTCTCAGCGAGCCACCAGACAGGGGTAAGTGGAGTTCACCAGGTTGATACAGGTTCGAACTCTGTCCCGGTGCTGTCTGAGGTTACTCAGCAAATATCCTAGGGTATATACCAAGTCTAGCTGCCACTCATTTGGTGTTCACACATTCTTGTGGTAAAGCAGGGTCTCAGGGAGTCATCAGGGTGGAGCCAGAAGAGTTTATCAGACCCAAACACACCAAGATTTGACCATGTGAAGGGAGGGCCTTGGGGAGCTCAGGAGTGTGAGGGAAATTTGTCCCCCATCCTAGAGCTACACATCTCAGTCTGTCCCAGACTCTGCCAGGTTGTGCTGCCAGGAGTTGAGAGGTGGGAGGTAACAGTCAGGCTTGGGAGAAAATGGGGAGTGTGGCCTCCACCCCAAGACACACAACTTGACCTGTCCCAAGTTAGCCCAGACCTCAGCAAGGTGGAGCCACGAGGATTTGGGGAGGTGGAGCTGTGAGGAGCCCAGAGACTGAGGGTAGCGGATCACTCATGAAGCGGAGAAGGAAGGCAGGTTCATGGGAAAGTGAGGGCAGTGGCCCCTGCTCCAACACCAAAACACTCAGCTGCTGACGCTCTCTGAGCCTGCCCAGGTCTCTACGCCTTGGCCCAGGCAGACGACTCAGCAGGGCAGAAGCTCTGCAGGGTGGGGTCACAGGAAGTCCAGAGGGTGGGGCTATTGCACTCCCCCAGGCTGATGCGGTGAGGAGGGGAGCACTCCACCCAAGAAAAATGGCATCTGCGGCGTAGGAGAAGGACTCAGCATGGGGGTCCCAATGGCTGTCCTCTCAGCTCCCTCCCCAGAGCCACAAAGCCTAATCTCTCCTCACACAACTCTTGTCTGCTACACTCTCCCTCCGCCAAAGTCCAGCATGAGTGGTTACAAACAAAATTCTGTGTGTTGGCCCTTTGAGAAGGCACGTGTGTCTCTAGCAGACTCCCGTCTTTCCCCGGCGGACAGAGTCCATGCCGATTATCATTGTTACATGTTATGTGGGCACCTCTCTTGGCTCTGGTGCTCAGAACTGGGCATCCTGGTGCGGCAAAGAAACCCCATGCTCCCCAGGGGAAACCTTTGCAGCTGAGAGATCCTCCCAGAATCCCAGCTGCCATCCATGGGAGCAGGGCTGACATCTCTGCTGTTCCTACTCTGCCCTTCCCACTAGTCTCTGCCCTTCACGTCTTTGCCCTTCCTATTAGTCTCAATGTGGCTTCTTCTGTAAATCCTTGGTTATAAGATTTCCCTTCTGCTAGCCTTCAGTTGGTTACTTAGGTTAATTGCTCTATATTTTAGGTGTAATTCCAGTTTGGTCCTGAGAGGAGATAAGTGGAATACCCACCTACTCTGCCACCACTCTGGATCCTTCTGAAGGACACACTATTTTTAAAAAGAATAGGCGGGTAATGCATGATCCTGCAGAGAAGGGTACCATCAGTTTTTAGTTAACAGTAGCTAATCGACTGGAGCTCAAAATAAGATAAGGATCTTTCTGTTTTCTTTGTTGTTCATTTACCAGGTACACATCCAGAAATCAATAATACATCAACAGCGATTCTATTTGTTGAGGAACAATACTGAGGACTCTTCTTGAATTACATCAGAATTGCTTACAACTCTATGAAGTCTCACACACGCACACACACACACACACACACACACACACACACACACCAATCTTACAAGCAAGGAAACAAAGACTCAGAGAGATTAAGTGATTTGACTAAGTCCACAATGGGTTAAGTCAAGACTGGAACCAGCACTGCCCGACTCTGCAACCTGTGCTCTTAGCAAATCCTTTACATTATTTTCCAGTGATGTAAAAGGTGAGGTCAAGTTGAAAAGACCCTACTCTCTGTGAGTACTTCAGTGAGATCCTCCACATATTTTTTGAGCTAGGGAGTCCACTTCACAGTCTACCTTTGACTTGGAAGCATAATTCAATTGTGAATTATATTGCCAGATTTATTTTGTTCTTGGAGCTGCTACAAATTGTTTATGTTGTCTGAGTGTTCACTGGATCCGTAGGAAATGGGAAGGGAGCTCTGCTGTACTGAACTTTACCGCGGGCAAGAAACGGAGTTAGATGTTTAATATGTTGTATCTCGTTCGATGAAACAAGAATGAGGGAAAACTTTGGTCTAATGGGAACTAAGAGAAAAAAAAAAGCGCTTCTTCACTAGATTATTCACACTTTTTACCTGATTTTTCTTAGTAGTAAGAAAGGCATATTTTATTCGTAGGCTGCCATTTGGAAAGCATGGTTTGCGACATCTCAGAGAAGGTTCCTAAGCCCACACCTCCTGGCCCAACCTGCGTGCTATGTCTGAAGGTCCATAACGGAAGAATAAGTCTTTGCTTTAACATTCTTGTGCTCTGATAAATTGCCAAGAGTATAACAGAGTGATCTTAGAAGTATTTTTCTTAGATTACGGTGTATAAAGAACCCCACGTGAATTATTGGCGGTACAGACCAAAGGCTAAGAGAAATCACCACTGAGCTTGGGAAAAGGTGCTTGGATGCTTGAAAACATGTTCAATCACTTTACAGCGTTTCTGAGGTTTGTTTCTGGTCACTGTGAAGCAGTTGTTGCTGTTGTCTGTCCCCATCCACTGTGGCCCTCCCTCCCTGCGGTCATGCTGTCTGCCTCAAGATGGGCTCCTGTCAGGTAAGTTAGTATTCCAAAACACCAGCCTGTGGACTGGTCATGTAAGAACCTTGGAGAGATTTCTTGAAAATTTACATTTGTGGACCCTGGCCCAAACATCTTGGTCCAGGGTCTCTAAAGTGGGGCCCTGAAAATGGGGTTTCACCAGTTTGCCCGAGTGATTCTGAGGCACAGCTGGTTTCTCAGCCTCCGACAACTTTGACCAAATCGGCGTTAGAGGAGCTCGGCTTGGTGCGCTCTCATACGGCCCCAGGTGCGTGGGACCAGTGGGGAGGCCATGTTAATATTTCATCTCTCTAAAATCAATTTTCAAAACTCATTAAGCCATAAAATTTGATTTCCCTGAAAAGTATATATTGGCTTAATGCACCAGGTAATACCTAGACACACTTGAGCCTGCCGTTTTACTGTGTGCCTTATATCACCCACTTTCAGGTAACCCGGGGGCAGAAATTATTTAATCACTCAAGTAAAAAACATCTAGTTTCTTAGTCTTCTCTTATCAGAGCTTTCGATAACTCTGCCACCCTAAATTATTTATCAGCCCAACTGCATCGTCTCCCCTTTTCTCTAAGACTTCTCACATTTCCCACATAGGATCAGGGCGAGAGACACTCTTTCTTTCTTTCAGTATAAAATTGGGCATCTTTTAAGGCATGCGAACGGGGAAGGAAGCAAGTACGAAAGTCTCTGTGGCCTTTGTGTCTGATTCTCACAAAGACCATCTATTTTATTTTAAGCCTTGATCAAAACAAATCAATGTTTCTGTTCACAGAAATGCAGCAGTGTAATACACCCCACAAGTTGGTCTACTCCCAAACAGAAGTGGAAGACAATGGAATGCCTTTTGGTGCTGATAGACCTGAGAGTCTCCTGGAGCCGGCTCTCGCTGGCTGGTGAGAACCGACTCTGCCCATCTGCCATCTCCACAACCAGGGACGTCACTTGAGAGCCTGAAAAACATGTGGGGAACATCTAAATCATGAGAATGAGCAAAATGCTACAAATCAGGGCTTCATTGTTTAGAAATCTGGTTTACCATCACACCACCGCACAAACCCTGTTCTATCATCTGCTTGAGCTACTAGGTAAATACTATCTTCCTGACAACCTTTAACTTTGCAAACCTGGCTATTTGGAATACTCGCCAGGCCTACTTTTCCACAAATGCTACAAACTAACCAACCTTCCCTCTATTTTATTTTAATTTAACCCATTTACTGTAAAACAAAACACAAATAGAGAAAACCATACAAAAATTGATAAAAGGAATCTGTTGACCCCAAGAAGAATATACCTGCCAAAAAGGACTCCTCATGGTTAACTGGGCTCAAATTCATAACCAGAGTAAAGTAGCCATTGTTTACAGGGGTCCCTCTCACACGGTATCACAGGGAAGAGCCGCACAGTGTGGTGCCAAGCCTCCCACACTGTGCTCCTGCCGTCTGAGTTGACCTAAGAAAGTGCCTAGGTTCCAATTTTGACCAACAGAACTGAGACTCGTCCCATCCAATTGAACCTGCACAGCTAAATCCTACTTGCATCCTTGTCAACCAATCAGGGAAACTTCATGTTGACCAATTAAGACAGCGCTATTTGGACCAATCAAACCGTTAGGATTTGGAGCCTTAATTTGCATAGAAATGAAGCAATTGGGGACCAAGGTTGGGCACTCTTCTCTGTATAAAGCAGCTTCACCTTTGCTTCAACTGAGTACACTTTTATTTTCCATCGCAAGCTGGAACTGGAGCTGGAGGCCTGGAGCCACTTTGTCGGAGCTGCTTGGACTTCGCTGTGCCGTGCCTGAGTGGTTTACCAGAGAGCTGTTTCACAATCGAGCTACACTGCAGTCAAACTGTTTTACAATCGAGCTACTTTCAATGAATAAATTGCCCCTTTTCAGCACAGTCCAAATTAAGGATGACCGTTGGTGTTGAATTGGCGGCAACAAGCTTCAATTGACACGCTACGCTTTCGTGACCACAGTTTGAGTCAAGAACTAGAAATTTTCCAGTTACCACAGAAGTTCTGCTGTGTGCCTTCTTCTAAAAGTAAGCACCATCCTGACTTTGACAGAAATTCATCCTTGCGTTTCTTTATTGTCTTATCACCCGCGGGTGTCTATATCGTAAACAGCACTCGTCAGCCTTTATTGATATGGCTAAGGTTTTTAATCTACATATTCCCCCTTTTTGCTGTATTTTCTTTGTAATTCGCCTGTTGAAGACCCTAACCTTTGACGTGCAGGTTCTCCCACAGCCCCGGCTGCACAGCATGTGTACTCGCGGCGCAGTTGAACACGCCCGGTGTCTTCTGTGTTCGTTCACGTTGGCGGCTGGATTGTGAGGTTTGATCGGACTTAGGTTGATACCTTTGCAAAATATAGGTGGCATTGCGGTTTTTCCTCAGAAACATGTAACTGCTTGTTTCTCTTCTTATAATGTTCAATCGTTGATTCCCATGCCTAGATCCATTAATTCATTGGAAAATACAAAATGTTGGTAGTCTAACTCTCTCATTTCCTTTTTTTACTAATCAGCTGAAATAGGGTAGAAGGGTTGCTTCTGCTTTCCTCCTGTTTGGTGACCTGGGAGTACATATTAAGTAGGAAAGGTAAAATAAATGGTTAATTCTTTCTTTTGGGTTTTTTATTCAATTTTAGAGATCAATTGACTCCCTGTCCCCTTTTTAATTAAACAGACAATCCAATTGTCTTCTTAATAAATTTGTGAAATGTAGAGATGCACAGATGCTAAAATACAGGGGCCTCAACCAAAAGCCATCATTGAGTTTACTGTGAAAATGCTAAAAAA